>CABFOQ010003606.1:6423-23698 GCA_900660455.1 Gephyroberyx darwinii | reverse complement strand
ATTCAGGATAAACCAAAAGCAACAAAGTGGGAAATCTCCTACTTGGAGGGTTGCAGTGTCAAACAACATTTGCCTGAGCACACTGAGCACCATCATATACAGCATCATATACAGGGCAGGAAATAATCTTTTTCACCAGGCATAGCTGCATCCACTAAATTGACCAGACACTTTCACCTGCCAGATTGGATTGGTTAATGAAATCAAGCAGGCAGCCAACCCAAATCAGGGCTGGGTACTTGCTACAGTGGGTTGGAGAGTAGAAAGACTTATTTGCAACAGCCAAATTTGATCGGCGTTTGGCTGGTGAGTGGTCTCAATTTCCCACCCTGATTATATATAGTACTAAAATATGTTGACAGTGCAACTCTCCAGAGCAGGAGTTGAATAACCCCTTTACCTAAACATTTGCCAGCCTATGACACTCTCTCAGACAGTACTCTGTCCAGTTTGAAAAGGTTAGAAAGACAGCGTAGCAAGGGTGAGAGACAACACTTAAACATACTAGGATCACTCTCATACTTTGTCCCACTCCTTACTTTAGACAATTGTCCGTGTGTCTTTGCTGTGGATCTCAAGAAAGTTTTATGCAAGTCTTATATCTAATTTAGATCAGTAAAATCTATAATTATCATAGAGATATTACCGTGGCCAACTAGCTTTAAATCAATCAATGCCAAACCTCCTGTCTAGAGGCTCTAATTTCAGCTATAACATCTTGCAGTCTCATAGTGTTCTCAGGGGGAGGGGGATGTGTTATATCACTCGATATTCACTCCATAGCTCTTAAATTGCATCCAAACGATTTAGCAATAAATGTTTAATTAATACTCTAATAAGTAGAAAACAGAATATAGAGAAAACACATTGGAAACTAAGAGGCACAACAATCTGTTACGATACTGATACCGATACTGTTACTTTATCAGATGTCATAACATCACTGGACAGGTCACTGCACCATTTGAGTGTCCAGGCCTCACACTATCATTGTATATGGCCAGTTACCTCAGTAAATAACATTTAATACAGCAATATAAACAACATACAAGGTCACTCACTTGGCACTGGCAGATCCATTCTTCTTCCGACGGAACATATTGAGCAGGCTGTTAGTCCCGGAGGGAGCCATGGACTTCCCATCTCCAACGTGCATTCGCACCACATCAGACGTGGTGAAAGCACTCCGGACGTTCCTCTCTGGCTTGAAGATGATGATGTACATCTTGGGTGTGAACATGCAGCCCAGTGCCACGGTGACACTCAGGCTGACAGAGAAGGATGTTGTGATGATCTTGTAGTTGGAGCCAAAGTAGATGGGCACAAAGGCCAGCCAGATGATGCAGGTAGTGTACATGGTGAAGGCAATGTACTTAGCCTCGTTAAAATTGGCCGGCACGTTCCGCGTCTTGAAGGCATAGTAGGTGCAGCTCATGATTAGCAGGCCGTTGTAGCCCAGTGGTGCCACCATGCCTACGTTGCTGGTATTGCAGATGAGGTAGACCTCACGGATGCTTGGGTAAGACTTGATGGGCTCAGGGGGTTCCAGGATGATGAGCGTGATCTCAAGAGTTAGCTGGAGACTGATCAGCATAAAGGCGATGATCACCTGGGCCCAGGCGCTCATGAAGCGGGGCTTCCTGGTGCAGATCTTCTTTTTGCTGCCTGCCAGAATGCGGGCAATGCGGTTGGTTTTGGTCACCAGGGCGGAGTAGCACATGGCAGATGACAGTCCCACCAGGAGACGCTGCAGGTAGCAGGAAGCCACAGTGGGACGGGCGATAAGGGTGAACGGACAGATGTAGCCCAGGAAGATGCCTGCCAGGATGATGTAGCAAAGTTCTCGGCTGGAGGACTTTACCACCGGCGTATCACGGTACTGGATAAAGACAAAGGTGACGAAGGAGGTGATCAGGATGCCTACGCAAGAGAACACGACTGCAACAATGGATTCCATATCCGCCCAGTCAAGATACTTCAGAGCTAGGGGCTGGCAGCCTGGGAAGGGCAGAAGAGAAGATGTCAGGTTACATTTTTTGTTGATGTGTGCATTTGTATTTTTGAGAACGCAGGGGAGAACACAACAGGGAAAAGAACCAACAACAAACAGTGTAGTGGCAGCAGAAAGGAAAGCAATGCACAGATTTGGAAACACTAGGGAAGTCAATAGATATGTAGCAGACATGAGAGCACTTCAAAGATGGCCAGATGCTCAGGGACTATTTCACATGTATCATCATACACATCTCAAAGCTCCAGTTCTGTCAGATTTCTCTCTCATCTTCATATTGTACCAAATGCATGCATGCGTGTGGGCACGTGTGGATGTGTGCACGCGCACGTGTGTGTGTCTGTCTGGTACTTGCATCTGCATACACTTCTATACACTGCATACACTCTGTCCATCATGTTGGACTGGTAGCACATTTGACATCCAACACTCACTGGAAGTTGGTAGAGCTTAATGGGAGAAAATTGGCATCCCAGACTTAAAACCTCTTAAATTGCGTGCTGCTCCTAATAGCATTACAGTCACTGCCATCACAGGCTACGCTATGGAGAAATCCACTCCTGGATTGCATGCTAACTCCCCATACGTCAAATCACAAGAAATTCACAATTTTCTAAATAACCTAAATAACCTTCAAGAAATCTGCATCCTTCTCTCTTCCAACACAATAAATGACATGGTGTAAATATGAATGGCATGGTGTAAAACAGTAATTACACTGCAGAAATATTACTGAAATGTGATTTTATAAAAGAGTCCGAAGCACTCCTGAAGGTAAAGCCGCACTGCTGCAAACTGTTGCCTCTGTTCCTTTGACCTCCCAGCTCAGCTTATCGAGGCATCAGACTCACTTCGTTCAAATGGACGAGGGTGGAAAAGATGAAATGTACTTATCTTTATCCTTTCTAACACGATCCCCAAATCCCTTATACCTCTAACACCTATACTCAAGCCAAAGCTTTAAGTAGTGTCCTGTAGAGTATGCCTTCTCTGAGCACATTCACAACTGACCTCCACAGAAACAATTGGCATAATCAAAAGACTATTCAAGAGCTTGGCCTAAATGAACGAATGAATGAACTGACAGACATGAAAACATAACTCTATGAATTAGATTCTCTATTAGTATTCTCCAGCGAGGCACATGTAATGAGAGTGAAGGGGGAATTTCTTCCTTGACAAAATGGTGAAACGTATCCCCAAGCCTCTTAAGGCCGTAATAGGATTTTACACCCGGGAACTGAGAGCGCCTCTCAACTCGATAAATTGCTGTCAAAACAACCACTGGGTCACAACAAGGCAAAGAGACGGGAGAGAGCTAAGTGGAGAAGGAGTTTTGGCAGGTATGCAGGGGAGGGGAGGGAGGCATTAGCTGAGAGGGAGCAGCTGAGGTGAGATCAAAGAAGAAAAAAAACATTTGGAAGGCAGAGGGAGTGACAGGATGACACAGAGACACCAGGCCATGAAATGGCCATGGAAAACATCAGTACATCATGCAGAAAAAGAGACAATTCATCACTGTCACCTTTTCAGTGGTATGGAGGTTAGGAGACAGTGAGAGAGCAGGGTCATGGGAAACTGGATGATGAGAAACACCAGCTAAGGTGTCAAGGGTGCAAAGTGTGGCTAGGTGTATGGGGAACAGAATGAGGTTGTCCACAAGGCTTAATGTTGTTGGCAGCATTAAGCATGGCAGGGACTAGGAGAATGCAATAGATTGGCTCAAGCCTTACCTTCCAGTTCATTGTCGGGCCACCATCCCAGCTCGCAGGCCTTGCAGGTGAACTCATCCTGGACGTATTCATTGTCCTTGCAGGTGGTGCAGATCCAACAGCAGCTCACCTCGCCCTTCCTGATCACCTGCACACAGAGAGGCCAGGCATCAGCACTGAGGGGTCGCAGCCCTCACAGCCACCGGTCACAACACCAGTCAAACTGTGATAAACAATGGATCACACCCAACAAAACTTAAATTAACAATCGGACATCAAGGGGTTACCCAAGACAAGGTTTTTGTTGGTGCTTTTTATGAAGTGCCTGCACGGTAGCGGTTCCCTTCTTGAGCCCCAGACATATTGTCTCAAAAACAAGGCCAGCTGCTTTTACATTCTGCTCCCAGAGACGCTGTTACCAACACTGTGATATGTAAAGTAGGGTGATAAGTGGGGCAGGAAACAAAGCAGATACAGGGGGAAGCTAGAGCAGGCAGGAGAGAGGATGCACCTTCCCTCAGGGGGCTCACTGTGAGGCCAGACTGAAAACAATTGGCCATAGAAAAGCAAGTCAGGGCATTTCCTCAAGCTGTTTAGTCCTGACTGTGACTAGATGCTATCTCATCATCCAAGGTGAAGGGCAAGGGAATGAATTCGGCTTGTGCAAAATAAACCATGATGCGTGCTCTCATGAAGGTTGTTTAGAAATGAAATCTCAGCAATAAATATAAAATTTGGATCAAAGTGTGCACTTTCTTTTTCTTGTCCACTTTTCAATAAACCCACAAATTACTGGAACTGAACCTATCCCTGCTGATTTACTTCTGTCCATTCAGACAGTGCCTTTCTGAACAGTTCCACCCACTTGGTGCTGCAGTGGGCTAAAACGAACCGTGAAAACTATTTGCTTATCCTATTTGACGCAGGTCCGGCTCCATACCTTGATCTGTCCTCTGGAGCAGGGTTCACTGCAGACTGAGCGGACCATGTCGCTGCTGTTCAGCCACAGTTTGCTGTCATCGATGCTCAGGACGCCCTCGTGCCAGGAACCCACGTTTATGTAGTCATAGCCACTGTCAGCCACGCTCTGTAGATTCATGATGTCATACCTGAGAGGGGGAGTGACGGAGGAGAGGAAAAGGGAGAGAGATAAAGAGTGGAAAAGTTTGTTGAGTGAGAAAGAATGAACGATGGGTAGGAAGAGTGGATAGAATGGAACAAGGGAAAGATAGAGGTTAGGCATGTTTCTGAATGGGAATACCGTAGTCGGTATTGTGCCACACACACAGAGCCGCAATAGCGCGAGAGAGAGTTGCCTGTTGGTATGCTTTGTTTGCTGCGGGAACAGTCTAGTTGATGGACTTTACGAGGGGGAATTTGTTTTAGAGGAAGTGAATTAAGAATCCCTGTCATGTGAGCGTCTGTTCAGTACAGCTGGGGATGTTGTGTCTCCCCATCACTCCAGACTCTGCATGTGCAGAAGCTCGTCTCCACAAAATACGACTTAGAGAAATTTGAGTAGGGGCACAGTAGCCAAAGTTATCCCTCCCGGCGAAGCTTTTGATTTTTCTTTGTTTTTTTTGTTTTTTTTAGACCAGAATTAAACCAAAAGTGAAAATGAAAATGCACAACCATTGAATAAACACAAAAATCTGCACGCTATTCCATTTACTCTTAATCTATATGTTCAATGTCTCCCAGTTAGGAGCCGGTTGAACAACTACGGATACAAATACAAATACAAATAGTAGCATTTCCGCACAACCCTAGTGGAGATCACGAAGTGCAAGAAAGGGGGGAATAGGAAGATAAAGAGGGAGGAGGAGTGGAGAGTGACAGGTAATTTAATGATAACAATTCTGCAGCTTAGCAAAGTCTAAAGTCACTGAAACAGCTTACAACCCTGTAGTGGCACCTTCCAGAGTAACTGGAGGTAAGAGCTGGTGCCAGTGCACACCGCGGCTTCATTTGAACAGTGAACCAGAATGTTTGTGGCCGCTACACCTGACCTCTAGTTGACTGACAAATGGCATAGGATGTGTTTTCTTACTGTCAAGTGTTGTCTGTTGGACTGAAGAGAGATGGAGCTGACTGCTGCAGCAGACGATACACTGAATCTGTTCCAGTCTTAACTCATTACAGCCCTACGTAGTAGTGTGTGCGTGTGTGTGTGTGTGTGTGTGTGTGTGTGTGTGTGTGTGTGTGTGTGTGTGCATGCTAATGAGCACGAGAGTGAGAAAGAGACATTCACAGATTATAATCAATTCGATACTAAATCCCCATTCCTATTTCCCAGCCTAATCCTCCATTCCAACCTGCTTACCTGCCCGGGGTATCTCCGTTTTCATCAAAATAAACGTCCTCCCCTGAGACTCCTCTGAAGGACGTCTTGAGCAGGTAGTCCAACAGCTTGCTGCCGTCGATGGGGTCCATGGCCTCACACAGCCCCGTCTGTGCTGGGCACAGCTCTGTGTGCATGTCATGGAGGCCGTGGGCCATGGCATAGATGGCGTTGATGACAAAGCCCATCTTACTATCCTGAACATAGTTCTCATGCAGACTCTCATTTCCTGTTGGTTGGGAAAAGGAGAGGACGTCAAAAGGTAGGATAAGGAATTACTGTTGAAGGAAGCTTGCTTGTTTGTTTTGTGTTGCGTTTGTAGTGCAGTTGCACTGTGGGAACAGAGGCATGACAAATATTGTGCTGCAATTGTTGGAAAACTGGCATTTTCCACAATACATGACAATCTTGGAACCAGACATGGAAAATATCTTGTAAAACAGAACAGTCTTTTGCAGCAAAATATGATTAGCATACAGTGAAGAAATCACAACATGGTGTCCAGAGGCTTGATAGGAAACAGATGCAGAGAAACACTTGAGGGAAACTGCTAAGACTGTGGACGCCAAGTTGTTCAAAAAGCACTTGATAGTCAGCCATCTAAAAGCACTGTCACACAGTCAGACCACAATCAAAATATTACAAGGTTGGTGGAGAGGAAATCTCAGACAAAAGTAAAGTAGATCATGTTCGATTTTCTTTTCTTCATTCCAAATCTGTATCCTACGTGAAAATATAAGAATCTTACATTTACTATTTACATTTACTCTTTGCTTCCGTAGACAGTGCGTTTGAAGTACAGACATTTCTCATCTTTGACAACTACATGCACATAGGCAGCAGAGGGTGTGATCTATCTCGAAACAACAACACCGCCTCGGACAACGGTGTATCAGGCGTTTGGGTGAACAATGTGTGCTGGTGAGTCATTCCTCTGCGTGTTAAGTTTTTTTTTGGGTTCTTTTGAGTTTGACTGATACAACCCCCACCCCAGGCTGTAGAGCCCCGAGCCTGCCAATTTCAGTCTATCTCCCCAAAACACCAAAATACAGTTTCAGAGTGCGGTGGCCAACAAAGCATCAGTCAAACTCTTCTGGTCTCGGGGCGGTGAAATGCTTACACAGTGCAGGTGCAGGTACAATACAAAATCATCACCATAAGTTTGGCTTGAAATATTCACTTACCACCTTGAAGGTCTTTGGAATAAAAGAAGTATAAAAATGTAATAGAGAACAATAACAGAGATAGTGGAAAAGCAAGTACAACTATTGTTCTGTGATAGCTCCCCTTTTCAAGTTCTACAATAAATAATTGTTTTTCGATCAATTTTATTCATTTTATTATATGACAATCTAAAAATAAACAAGTTGTCACATGCATACCTTACAAACTAACTTATTTGTTCTCATTCATGATTTGCATGCTGATCAAGGCATTTCAATGTGATTTTCTTTTTAATTGGATTTGTTAAATAAATTAAATAAAAGATGATTAAAAGCCCTAGGTTGACTATTATTAGTATTAAGTAAACTATGATTAAATCACTGTGTTAAATCAACAATTTCTTTTACCGTGATCACCTTTAGCGGGTAAGCAGAGGGAGTGTTCAGGGAGGAAAAGGGAGAAAACATACAGTTTTTGTTATCATTCACGAGTTGTGTAATCCACTCAAATACACCTCTCCTCTCTCTGACAGACAAAAGAGTACATGATAATGCCTGAAAGCAATACATGAGAAACTACATTTGCCTACTCATTTGGATTTCCTTTGCACAAAACGTCCCTCCTCTTCACAAACAACCCTTCACAAAAGAAACAGGAATTTAACCAATAAAAATGTATTCTTTCTATGCTGTCACTCACCGGAGCAGACTTTCTTGTAGTTCTTGTTCTCCTGTGGATGGCCCGGCAGGCGGCACTGGAATCGGTACTGCCAGAACTCGGGGAACCAGGGGTTCCTGGTGTTGGTGTCCAGACGCAGCTTCAGGAAGTAGTCATCAAAGGACGTGACCAGCTCTGACTGCAGCTTCATAGTGATTCCTCCCTCTGCTTCCTGCTCATAACCCTCGACGACCTCATCGCGGTCTGCCCATCCATCACTGGGGGCAAAATGGAGGAGAGAGAGAGAGAGGAGGAGGCTATAGTTAGTGAGTGTAAAGACACATTCAACTGAAAATAACTTTAGGGATTAGGGAGAAGCACTGAGGAAGTGGAGGAAAGAAAGAAGTTGAATAAAATAATAAGGGGGAGGCGCAGTGCGGTGGGACACCCAGGCATACAAGTGATGATGTCACTGTCAGAGGTGTTGGTTTATTTATTGGGAGTGGGACTGTATGAATTGTGCTCTTTGTGTTTCCTTGTTTTCATGCAGAACTATAGCGACCAAAAAGGGGGGGAAAGAAAATTACCCATCAAAATAATTTACAGTTCATTTCTGATTCACATTGGGATGGGCATGAGAAAAAAAACAAATAAAAGGAGGGGTATCATTAACACTTACTTTAACCTTTAGCAAGACCGTTCTTGTGGGACAATGGTACATGGTACAACATAAAACCTGTCCAGTCAGTAACAACAGCTAAAGCCCTTTGAATAAACAGAGTAGCTCACATACAGAGCAGTAACATACAATAAAAAGCGATACTGAAGAAGAAAACCTGCGAGGTGAATCTTATCGTATCGTTGCTGTCGGGTGAAAACCTTGTATCTCCAAAATGTCAACAGGAACTAAGAAACAGCCTTGATTGTGCATTTTTGACCTTATGTGTTATTATTGTTTGTCATTCATTTTGAAAGAGTTTCACCAGCCTAAGAGGGGTTGAGAATTTTCTCAAGCCCTTTGGACCATGTAGTCCTTCAGTTCAAGTGTAAACATAAAAATCAGTTACAATACGGTGCACTTCAACTGATGCTATCCCACTCAAACACCAGGAAAGCATGCTTATGGAGAGAGCAGACCACCTGAACCTGAACATACTGTAGGTCATGTGTCATTTTCCTTTAAATAATGAAATTCCATTACAAAGGTCTTCTCCAATCCTCTACAAAGCAGTGGACTATGTTCTTTCCACTTCCTCTATGTTAAATTAGCTTGACAGCACCGGTTGGTGGTTTATTCCCAGTCCACTTTTAACAATCCCCAATTTGAGAGGAGAGACATCTCAACGCTAATGGCCGGCTTTACACAATCCCTTCAGCTTGGTGGTTTGTTTACTTGGATAAGCCTCTGTGTGACAATTTCCACCCTACCCGGCTAATTTGGACATGGAGCTAGCCAATGGGCTCGAAGAGAAATGGAAAATACCAGTGGAGGGGACATAGGCTTTGAAAAGCAAATTAACAGATAAACAGTACTGCTCAGAGCTCTGCTCTTGTTCTGCTCTGCTGAATCCGAGCCAGTGTGGTTTCTGGTTATATTCTGCTCTCTCTGTCTTTCTATCTCTAATATGGGCTCCGGGCTCCTGCCTTGAAATACCTGTGCTATTGACAGCTACCCGCCAATTAGGGAATGACTCACCACAGAACCAATTACCTCACACAGATAGGATGTTCTGGGTGATGGATATGGACGTGTGTGTGTGTGTGTGTGTGTGTGTGTGTGTGTGTGTGTGTGTGTGTGTGTGTGTGTGTCAGGGTCTCTGACCCTTATGTCCAATTCATTCCCCTCACTCAAGTAGAAAGAAAACTTCAACTACATGTGTGAGAAAACCAATGTGCTTTAACTATCATTCTCCGTTAAGCTAAAAAAAATAGTTGCTGAATATATTGCCGTTCTGAAACCAAGGTTGACGCCATCATGTCAGCCAGCATCTGCCCTGCCGTGCAAGTGTCCTTGAGCAACACACACAATGACACACAATACCTCCAGTGGAACAATTCCATACAGATATCTATATATTATCACTAAACATGTAACATGTGCCCAGATAGTTGAGTGGTTAACTCATGTCTGGAGCCAGAGCTTTGTCATCTGTTCCTCCTCTACACACTGTCTACAACTGCCTGAATAGACATCAGCCAACAACAGTGGCTGCTCAAGGCCTCGCTGACCAGTCCCAACGGAAACATGAAAGTAAGCCCTGCTAAACAGAGCTGTGTCACTGTTAGAGAGACAGTTAAAAGAAAGTGTATATCTGAACTGTTGGGTAATGACATCTATCTGTTATGCCTCTGGAAAGTTTGCTTTATTTTTGTTGTATGTATATTTAGAAAGGGCAATCCAGCTGAGTCATCGCTTTTCCTCCATTAATCGAGTTAAGGTCCAAGACACGTGAATCTGATTGGTCCTGGTCACATTTCCTCTATCAAGTGAATGCAGTTTGTGTCTCTCACTTTCTCTTTCTGTGTGTATGCAAGGCAGAGAGAGAGAGAGAGAGGCAGACACAAAGACACACACACTACCCTATGTGTGTGTGTGTGTGTGTGTGTGTGTGTGTGTGTGTGTGTGTGTGTGTGTGTGTGTGTGTGTGTGTGTGTGTGTGTGTGTGTGCTTATCGTAGGTGCACCTTACTAAGTAAATGCATTTAATATGCTCTATTCAATGCAGTACAAGGTTTAACATATTTGTCCCAATAGGACTGTGGAGAACAGATTGGTTTTGGGGGAGAGCGAGAGCGAGAGAGGGAGAGTGAGAGAGAGAGATGGGAGAAATGCTATTCAACACTCTGCATGAATAATGCACGAGACATTGCAGACGTGCTTCGCTGTTTCTCACACTGTAGTTTGTGATGAAGCAAAAAGACATTCCCTCTTCTCGCTCTCCTCTCTCAGGATCCCGCCATGTGGCAGAACTCCAGACACCTCATCAAAATCAAGCCAGCGGAAGGACACCTAATGGGACGAAATCTGATTTGATATCATTTTCATGTTCCACGGCTTGACACAGTATATTGAAAGGCCTATCATTACACGACCTGAGCCAGATACTGTAGGAAAACCCTTTTAAAGGCGATTAGGGAGTCAACGCTGCTCTAGTATGTTATTAGTTTTGCAGTAGTGAAATTGATAGACAGACAGGAAGTGGGTACAGAGATGCGTAGCACAGACCTAGGTTGATGATTTGCATTATAATTTTATAGTATAGTTTTAACTTGCTTGCAGTACCAGAAGTGTGGGGTTTTCACAACATACAGTGCAATGAGTATTGTATTATTGAAAGGTATTGGAAGTCAGTTTACTTTTCTGACTGACAACTTCCACGCAGAATTGCCCTGCCCATCTGTTAATCTGAACAAATCAACACGTATTTGCAAACACTATTTGACCCCAGTGTAGCATAACCAAGTCAGGATTTAAGTTGTGAACACATGAACATGAACAGTCTAAAATTGACTGATTTTTGGGGGGCTCAATGGAACCAACTAACTAGCCAAGTAACAAGGCTGAGGCAAACAATCTTGACAGCGTTCACAAACAAAATCTCATCTCTCTTTTTTCCCGCAACTTTTCCAAATACATTTTATGACTCATTAAACTCACCATTTATCTCTGCAACTCAAGTCAGCGGCATACTGTGCTTCTCTTTTGAAGCCACATGGTTCCTAATGGGGATGTGTATATTCTGATGATTTAATGAGACTTGATGGTGTGCAGCATTGTTTGGAGGAGCGGAGCATGCCAGCAGCTGGATAATTTATAGAGCAATATACAACAGAGCTCTCGGTGAGTAGACTGAGAGCTCCCCCGTCTCTCTCGGATGATCTAGTTCCAGTTTGATAGCACATTTGTATATTTATGAAGCCATGAATTAATTGGCAGGGCAGAGATTTAATCACATGCACCGTTTCCTCTGGAGAATGAATGAGTAGAGTTTCTTTAAAAAGAGGAAGAAAGGGGAGAAATTTGTGAAGCGTTTCGTAATGGCTCTATGTGCATGTGAAATAGCTCAGGTGGCTAAATGGAAAGACTTTCATTCATTCAGAGACCGCAGACACTGTGTGTGACTGTGTGATCACCTGTATCTCTTTCTGCATTGTTTCGTCTAACTTCATTAGTGGTTCTTAAGGGTGATTTTAGCTTTTATCCCTGTATTGACCCCATTTATGGTTCTGCTGCAGCCTGCAGTGCTAAAAACATTTTGTAGATGCTTTATCGTGATGAAATTTATTCTAAACAATACAACTAGACTTTTCTGTGTTTCAGAGGGGAGATGGGAATAAGTCGTACTCATATTATTTTCTCTAGCTGTTGTAATTTTCTTGCTGGGTTGGCTCACCACAGCTGAAAGCAGAGGAAACACTGTCCTACCATCCCTGCTGTCACTCTCTTTCTCTCTGCCTTTGTCTCTCTCTGTCTCTCTCTCTCTCTCTCCCTACTCTCTCATTCTCCTGCTTTTCTCTTTCTCTGTGATCCAGTTCATTTAACACAGGAGCAGTGGTGGTTTGTTAGCTACATGGTGCCGGCAGGACTCTCTCGAGGCGTCAGAGAGGGCCCTGGTCGAGCTAGGGAGCCATTAAAAGCCCATCCTGGCAGCTTTTACTTATTCATCATGCCCCAGTTTGAGTTTGGAGATCGGTCTCCTCTTCATTGACAGGGAACACTGCAGGGAGAAAATCCTTTTTGTTTTGTACTACTGAGAGATGTCAATTCACTGAACCTTAAGGTATGGCAAAGTCCCTGCATCTATTATCATTGCCAACAAAACTTCCAAACCCATTGAAATATTATGATCATTATTATTATTTGGTCAATGGACGCTCCCCTGATGTGTGTCCCCTGTTTGTTTTTTTGACATATACTTCTTCATAAATTTGATGTTTGCTCTCCATTATAATGATGAAAACTACAAGATCCAATTTGGACTCACTTAAATTAAGGTATGACGATTGCCATGCCTTACCATAACTCTCATGGCACTACCTGCTGCCATCTCCTGATTGATCCTCTTTGGCTATGTGCAGTATGGTGAATGGACACACAGTGGTCCATTTCAGCCCCTTCACATTACGATGTCCAGTGTGCTATTTTTGATCGGTCCGGTGTTATTCACCCACCTCCTGGCACACGGGAAAACAAGGCATCAATTGGAAAGGGAGCGATGTCCTCGATAATGTGTTGCTGCTTTCAATTAACGTCGGAGGCGTGCTATTAATATTGAAACCCAGCTCATTGTGCTCCCTTCCTCAGTGCAACATAAACAGGTGCGACCAAGACTCCTGACTTAACTTGGGTGTACTTCCGGGAACATCCGTGTGTAATACAAGCACGGCTAGATTTCTGAATGAATGCCGAGAGCGTTTCCTAATCTTCTAATTACAATCTTTGTTACTGTGTTATTGGGTGGAAGTTTTGAGACGGCAGTTATTTTCTCGGAGAAGGGCCTATTGTTTGGAGCCGCGCTAGCAGCCTGAATGACAGATCTCCAGTCAGAATCTCTGTGGTAATTGCAGCATAGGCAACACACCTTTTGTTTCTGACAGTTGATGTTGCCATGGTAAAGAAAAGAGACACCTCGAGCTCATCCTCACATTATTATGAATCACTTCCTGTGGGATGTGTCCCAATAAACTCTATTTAAACTCGGATTACTGTGGCAGAAAGGGTCAAAAGGACAGCAACATGGTGGAACAGAGAGAACAGTGTAAAGATGGAAGCTCGGTGCTGAACATCACTTCTCTTCTGCTCTGTCTCAGTCCCTCTCTCTCTCTCTCTCTCTCTCTCTCTACAACGCTCTTGTTCTTCCTTCCCCGAGTCGTCACACTCATAACTAATGTATCAGTCGCTAATGTGCTCAAACTGGAGGTCTAAGGAAAGAAAGATGTTTCTGGAAGGTGAACCTAGTTGTGAGGATCATGCCACACACATGTGAGGGATAATCCTGAGAGGGGAAGAGGAGACTTATGGATGATCTGGACGAAGCTGCAGGAGACTGTAGGCTATACTCACCGTCCTACAGTGTGTAATCTCAGGCATGAAGGCAATCATCCCTTCTAATCTTTTCTGGTAACAAATTGCAAGATTGAAAAAATGAGTAAATCTTAAAATGATTGACTTGATTATGCCAAATCCTGGAAACTACCAAAAGACAGTCTGTGTGCACATCTACAGTTCTGGACCGAGAAAGCTGCTCGTTTGTTTGGTATTGGTGCCAGTGCAGTGCAGAGATAAGGTATCTTTTCGTCCATGCCTCACTATTTGCCAAGTTACTCGCAAGAAGAGGTGAATGGGCAGAATTCCACATCCTCTCCTCTCTCCTCCCTGAGATGGGGAGGAGATAAAAGCCTCGGAGATGACAGGAAAAGGCAGCTAAATGTGTTGCGCCACAACTCCTATCTCTCTGCCTTCCTAAACGTTTCATTTATTCAAGCTCAGAGCAAAAACCCTTGTTAGAGAAAAAGGAATAGGACAGCCAAATGCAGAAATATATGTCACGCACAATACTGCACCTCGCCGCAGCTTCAAAAGACAGGCATGCCCTGCTAATAACTAGTGCCGAGCTATAATGGAGGCAGCACATCCCAAGTCCTGTCTCTGTGTCCATTTTGTCTAGAATTTAAAAAAAAAAAGAAAAAAAAAAGAATCAGGCATTCAAAATGGGACCCACACCAAAATGATGTCTTGCAAGACACGGGCAGAAATGAGCGTTACAAGTGGAAAAGCGGCTTATGCAAATTGCGTTTTGTAATAACAGCATTCAGGCGGCATTAGAGGGAAAGATGAATGCTGCTAATTGCGAGAGAGCAAGCAGGCAGGCGGACGGGTAGTTCACTCCACACCAACGTTCAGACAGGGAACTGCGCTTAGTAATGCGGGAACAGGCTGAACTGGAGGGATTGATGCCCATAAGGCTGTGTAGATGTACTTTTAAGTTTCAAAGCTGCAAAAAATATGGAAAGACTGGTTTAGTACAAATATTTTTAATACGTACCAATCTCTCAGCACAATTCAAGATTCACGACTTGATTGAAACTAATTCAATGTTCTTATAATGATATCCAACATGCCGCTCTATGCTGCAGCACAAAGGGTTCCCATTGTACAATGTGGAGACATGAACCTGCGCGTGCGTGTGTGTGTGTGTGTGTCAGCATGATCTCGGATTGAGGACCAAACAGAATCTGTGGACACTGGTTATTATTGTGAAAAATGTGTTCATTCTGTATGTGTGTTTTTTTTTCTTCTTCTTCAAAACATAAAAAGATGGTTCTAGTTGTACTTGTTATGTTGTGAGAGCACAAATGCCAAAGAGACCCCGTTTCTAGCTGTGCTAATGACTTAGTGAGATCTCTGTGAGGCCGTTGAGCGACGCCCTGACTGTTCAGAAGACAACATAAACTCCTTCCCTCTGTGTATCTCTGTCTCTCTCTGTGTTTCTCTATCTCTTCTCATAGCTGGCACTGTTTCAGTAGGAAGGCCCATGTTCTCACAGTAGGGCTCACACACATATGCACACACACCCATCTAGGAAAGAAAACATCTGGTCTAAATCAATTTGAGAGTTAAAGAAATACAGACTTCCAAGTAACCAATACCTACTTATGGTTCCAGGGCTTTTTGTAAGAGATCGGCAGAAGCATTTCTCTCAACTGGAACTGAAACATGTGCATCTATCCAGATCCGCTGTTGGATCAATATCTTCAAACAGCATGATTTGGATGAGTTTCAATGGTGCTAGTTATTAAAGATACTCAGTATGTAGGAGACCATGTGCACTTTCAATTTAAGTAAGAAAAAAAAGATGTACAGGGCATGGACAAAATACCAGAAACACAACATGAAAAAGTACTTTCAATTAAAAGTAACTAAATAATAACACATTACACTAGCAGGTCAAAAAGATCTGACAATTACCACTTTATATGTGGGATTTCAAAGTCTCATGAGTCAACTAGTTCCAAAGAGGACAAATAGTCAGTGCCGGCATGACAGGAGCATCGGTCTTAAAAACTGCAAAATGATTTAATGTGGCAGGGGGAACAGTCTCCAAAATCATGATAAAACACACCAAACAAGGACAAACTGCATTGAACTACTCTGCTTTCTTTCCACTTTTCCACTATTTTGGCACTGCTACCCCACTCCTCTTTTTCAATAATACAACATCAAGTAATTTATTTTTAAACATCTGGAAGGATAGACCAATATTACATTACTCAGTGTCTCTCTGCTAACAACATTAGATTCTTGCCTGTGGTGAGAATGGCTTCTGACTTCATTCACAAACTCTATGGATTCAGCGCACAAACTCATTTCAAAGTGCCAACTTCAAAGACGTTTTCATGGAGACATTTGGGGGGAAAAAGTTGTTTATGCTAGAAGTCTTAAGTCATTTTGGCAGAGTCTATTCGTCATGGAATTGCCAGACAATGAATTTCGTCTTTGATCGTCTCTGAAAGGTAATGCCAAACTTGACGCATTTCCTAAAATACTTCTTTGTCAACATACATCCTTGAACGAAATACTGGTGTTACCTCAAATGAACCTGTCTAACTTTGAAATGCAGATATACACTAAGGCAAATAGCTGAATTTGAACTAGTCTTGTTCTTCTGATGCAACACAAGCAGTGATAGCTGAAGGTAGACAGGGAAGATATCAGTCAATATAAGAGAGACCTCTCCCAATACTGTCACCTGTCAAACAAGGTGAAGGGACTGACAAGCATATCAAGCTTGATTACATTTTCTGTGCTGCCTGTGCAGAATGTGTTTCTCATCTAATAGCTCTGAAATGTGCCTGATCAAAACAAGAACACAGAGATCAATGTTTTCTTGATTTTAACCATGGAGGAGGATCGGTGCTCAGAGTTCAGTGAAGCTCTCCCCGAGGCTTCTCAAGTGTGAGAAGAGTGTGTGTGTGTGTGTATGTGTGTGTGTACAAGAAAGTATGAAATGTTGTCTGTGTGTGTGTGTATGCTTATGTGTATGTGTTTGTGTGTGAGCCTGTGTGAGCTGCAGTGGAGACAATTGACTGGTAAAAGTATGATTCACATCACAGAGAGAGGCAGACAACAGCAGAGTAGCGATACAGAGTCTGCGGGTCAAAGATGAAGAGGTTTAAGCACAGTGACGCACCTGGCCCTTATCTGGAGACAGGTCAACTAAGTTGCAAAAACAAAAGTTGTCAGACTCACAACTCACTCCATGCCTGCTAACCTCGCTGTTCATTTATTTCATCTACCTCTAAGACTTTCTACGATTGTCTCTCGTATCGATAGGGGAGGCGGAAAAAACACAACACCAGCGGGGGCGCCTGCTCATTGCCCCGCTCATGG
>CABFOQ010003600.1:6306-18867 GCA_900660455.1 Gephyroberyx darwinii | reverse complement strand
AATAACTTAATAGCACAACAAAATGTGCAAAAAGTGTGTGTGTGTGTGTATGTGTGCGTGTTGTGTCACTCCCTCAAGACACAGCTTTCCACATTAAACCCTGCATGCAATGATAATAGGGGTAAGTAGGGGAACTTGGCCATGATACACAGATATGGATGCATGCACACACACATCAAGACTCACCTACACACACACACACACACCACAGTACTGGGGAGAAGAATGGCGAGCTTGAGAAACCTCTTATTTTCAGGAAGGCTCATGACTCAGCCCCACTGACATCACAGAGCAGAGCCAAAAGGTCAAAGTAGTTTCACATTCTCACTCATCAGGAGCGCCCGTCTGCAAGGCTCCCACCTCAGATGCCCTCTACCGCTGTTGCACACCTCTCTACACACACAATACTCCTCTATTTGCTTTTACAACTGTCCAACTATGACACAACTCTGCTCTTCTCTCTCCATATCCATCCATCATCGTCCTATAGCAGCGGAGGTTAGCGGAGCTTTTAGGGGATTCAGTTACAGTCCATAATGGCCTAATGGCTGACGCAGGGTTCACTTGCATAGTTACACAAACATACGCCCATTGGAGTATATACACGCACACAAGCATACAGCGGCGCAAATGGATCCACAGATGAAGACGACACAGTCAGGGACACAAACACACACATAGGTGATTGTAAACAAATGGTGGATGCAAGCAAGGGTTGGAAATGGCATGACTACACGACCACACGTACAAACACACACTCACCAGCTGATGAGTGTAAATGAACAGGTTGCTGCAAACAACTGTTGGAGAATACATGACTACGCAACCAACAACACAGACACACACACAAGCAACGTGCGCAAGTGATGACTGGCCGGCCGCACCCAATTGGGCCATTAGGCAGATGGATGGCATGTCAGAGGAAATGTAGTGAGTGTGGTGAGGTGCATTAAGGGTGTGATAATGACAGGATCATCAGGAGCAGGCTGGGCAGGGACAGAGATGCAGACACAGACAGAAGTCTGATAACACCATGGAACAATATCACTGGAGCCTGGGTGTCCGAGTCAGAATTTAATTGGTCTATATATCAGCACCAATAAGAGAAAGGCCCATAACAAAGAGCCTGTGTGTCTGTGGGTGTCTGCGTGTATATGTGTGTTTGTCATTATGAAAGAGATGTGAGTGAGTAGATGTGGGTAGTGTTGTAGCAGCTGGCTGGCTTCTAGCACCCATCACAGCAAGCATCCATCCACAGCCACCGTTCTGTTCCTGACCCTGCGCTTGAACCTCCCTGTGGGATGTGAGATAAATGTATTCTCCTGAGATCAATACAGTATCATATACACTGGATTTGATTAAAAATGCTTTACTCCCACAGGTTTTTATGAGTGTGCATGAGAAAGAGATGAGAAATAATGAGATGAAAGATTGCACAAAAAAAATACATAGTAGCACAGACAAGGCCACAGGTTAAGAGAAACAAGTGTGGGAATAGTGTGAATGAAGGAGGCCATGAGAGGAGAGGGACAGAAGAAAGCTCTGAGTCTCTTGGCGGTGCTGCGACACTTGCCTTGTGCGCACTTTTTATTGTCAGTGTCGCGGGTATGAGTATCTCTGTGTCTCTAAGGAGCCTCTGTCTTACTCTCATATCTCTGAGTGCTTCAGCAAAAGACTGGGCAGATTTTAAGGAGGGGCAGAGCGAGATGACATGCAGGAGGAAAATGTCTGAATTTGCTGGTTTCTAATCCCTTTTAAGGAGAAACCCCAACAGGTCCAATGACAGCTGTCAAGTGTGAGTGTGCGAATGTGGGAAAGTGTGTGAGGCGCTGTGGCTGTTCATGTGTGGGCCTGTGTGTGTTTGCGTGTCTGACAATGTATACGTACATTTGTGTATATGTGTGTCTGTGCCTGTGCCTGTCTATGTGTGTGTGTGTGTGTGTGTGAACGCTAGATGAGAGGTGCAGTGAGTGGGAGCGGTTAACACATGCTCAGGAACCCCACTGGTTTGCCTGAAGCATCACGTCTCAAAAACAGAGCCTGCATAGAGACTGGCTTTCATTTAGCAGGGAGAGATCCAAAGCCTGGGGAGAATACATATCATAAAGAATGAGAGAATAAAGGGAGGAGGTAGAGATAAGAGAGACAGGGGGCGAGGGAGGACAGACATTGAAAGATCATACTGGCAAAATAAAATCCTGAAAGAGCCAAGTGAAAAAAATGAAAGCATCTGCGTATGTTAAGGACAAGATAAGAAGAAAGATCAAAATGAGGGCAAAGGAGCATGGAGAGACAAGAGGAGGAGTTGAAAATAGTAGAGAGTGGAAAGGAAGGAGAAATGGCAAACAAATGAAGAAGTGTAAAATAGCAGAAAACTTCTCCTTTGCCTGATGAGGAGGCCATTAATCTCCCTCTTTGTCTGTCTCTTTTGTCCTCCTTATCTCGCTCCCTCTCCTGTATGCTACATGTTTTACCCCATTTCTTGCTCTGCCTGCTTCCTGCTCTTTTCTCTACTATCACGACAAAAATCCATCTGTCCTGTCCCTCCCTTCCATCTTGACCCCTGTTCCTCTCCATTGCCACCCTTCTCCTCCCTCCTCCCCTGCCCCTCTCAGTCACACCAGGCGTGACACCACAACGGGCTAATTTAAAGCCACTCGTGGCCGTGGTGATTAGCCTGCTGTCCATCACCCTGTAATTAGTTTCTGCGGGAAGATAATGGCAGATGGAGGGACCCATCACTCTCACCGATGCCCCCTCTCTCTCTCTCTCTCTCTTTCTCCCTCTCTCACATTCCTCCACCTGCACCCATCTCTGACTCTCATCCTTCACTCTTCCACCTCCCATTCGCTGACTGTGTCCCTGTACACCTCAGGGTAAAGACCGACCACTGGCCAGCTCAGCCCTCGTCCATCACTGCCCTGCCCTGCCTTCCCTACCCTCTCACATTTCATTGGATCTCGTGTCTCTACAGATGTGGTCCTCCTCGACACACAAATAGACACATGTACAAAGACAAACGACATGCACATTTTCGTCATCATTGCAATTACCTCAGATACATGCTCTCGGACAGTACCGTGTAGATTGCCTCTCCAGGCCCACTAAGAATTGCTCTGCGTTTAATGAAAGCCTCACCCTGTTATTGAGAAGGACAGGGCTGGCGCTCCTAGCTCCCTTTATCGCAAGGGCTTGTCTGCACTGACATGACACAGCATTATCCTCCACCTTCACTGGGCACCCTCTGCATATTTATCACCCACTTTCCCAGCTTCTCATCGTTCCCTTGCACCTTTGTTTACCTGTCTCTGTTGTTCTATTCTATGTCTTTGAAGCTGCTGCTCAACTATCACCCTTCATTTTATAGCCATTGCAAAGGCTGTTTATGACGCTGTAAGCTTTTTTTCTGTATGTTTCCCCTCATATATCATCTGTACATCACCTGATGTACTATCAGGCAAACACATTCAATTCAAGAGTTGGTGAGGAATATCAGTGATTGATTGCTCATTCACTATTAAGAGGAAATATACATAATGACGACTGAGATTCATTATTTCAAAATGTTGATTAAAGCTCATCTCGTCATCAAATAACATTTCACTTAAAACAAGTGGTACAAATGATCTCTTTCAGCGTGTGTCGCTGCAGCGGAAGACTAATGCAGCCGCATATGGAGGCAAGAAACTCATAATTAGATACTCTTGTTGCTCCTCTTTGATGTGCAAATTGACACGTTTCTCTGTGTTTGTGTGTGTGTGTGTGTGTGTGTGTGTGTGTGTGTGTCTCAGAGGCCTCCATATGCCTCTTAGGGGTAGTCGGTGAGAGTAGAGCGCCGGGAAACCAGCCCGACAAATGAGTCAATGACTATTTTAGATGAGCAGAACAATGCAGAGGAGCAGAGATTGATCGGGTGGGATATAGGGAGGACCAAGACCTGGGAATTAAGGGTTTGAGTTTTGGAAGACAAAGAAGTGGGGAAAAAGAAGACTGGAGTTGGACAGAAAAGCACCATTCATACCCCCACTGATAATTGTAGTTCCTGGATACATCAGGCATACTGTATGATTTAGGTTAGAAACCCAATCTGTCACTCTTGCTAAAAGGTGCTTTTCTCCTGGTTCTAATTGCTGTCCTCGGATAGAGCTTCAGCATTTATCCCTCCTCCCTCCTCCCGCGCTCCACCCCTAAACCCCTGGCATGTTGGTTCCCTCATAACACTCTCACAGCCTGTTATCCTTGGAAACTGCTGGTACATCAAACATATTTGCATGGATTACCCACAATGCAACAGTGATCCTGGGAGTGAAGGGAAATAAAGTAGCCAGATTATTCTGTTAGATCTCTCACAGAGAGGAAGAGAGGGAGGGAGAGAGGAGAGAGGCCAGTCCACTACCCTTACCATTTTTTCTTTATTGATACAGACAGTAGAAACATTGATAGGAAGACATAGTAGGGGAGACAAAATGAAGAAGGTTCTGGTGACATTTTATCTTGGGCCAGTAGGGGGATATTTGGTGCCAGAGAGAGGGTTTTAACCAGTACACCGTCATATTGGTCATGCAGAAGCAGTGCTTTTAACCATAATCGTACAAAGTGCACTGTGTATCCAGGAACTAGATTCATGGTAGGGAGTTTACCCTCCAACTACAGTCCTCTACAACTCTGCTCTCCTGCCTTTTTCCACACATCCTTGTCTTCCAAATCCTAACTCATAAATCCTTATGGTTCTGGCCCTCCCTATCTCCTGCCCTACTCTATCAATTTGTGCTCTCCTGCATTGTTCTGCTCACCTAAAATAGTCGCTGACTCAGGATTAATGCTCATCTACTTAAATATTTATACAAGTGAGGAAGCTATCTAGTCTATGACTTCACCGGGGATGAAATCAGTTATACTCTCCATTGTACACTGCAGTTTCCAGAGCTTAGCCTATAGGATAAACAGCGTCTTCTTCTCTATACTATAAGCCAGTGGTTCTCAAAGTGGGCTTATGAGATCCCCATAGGTCTTTGTGGGGGTCTAGGCCCTCCAGAAACAACAGTTGATTGATTTCATCTAACACAGCGCAAGGTTAGCTGGTACAACAGGTTCTTGGCTATACACCTTTCTATTTAGAGGAAATGTGCTGCAATGTGATGCATTGATTTGTTAATTTACTGTATTTAAGGGCCATAACAGAATGGATGATTTTATACTGATGCCTTGTGCATTGTTTCTTATTGTAGTGTTATAGTCTGAGTAAAAACAGCCATTCAAACAGTAGAAGAGTGGAGTGGAATAAAGCACAGAGGAGACTTTTATTGGGGTTATGTCTGTAGTTGAACTGCAAGCCAGAGACATAATTTTGTCATCGCCCGCGGCTAGGCCATTAACTGGTTGGTGATGTCATCTGTGGACACTGGGCAGACACTCGCCTTAAGCTCAGTAGGTCAAAGCATCCACCTGTAGCTATTGTTTTCCACTGCTGCCAGACACATCAGTTCAATTAACTCTGACAAAAAAACGTTCAGGTCTTACATTGTCAAAAAGAAAACATTGATCTATAACTCACTACTATATTTTTCTTTTTTTGTTTGTTTGGACAAGCTAGGTAGCGGTGAAAAAAACAGGCTTTGTCCATTAGACTGGTTACAAGATAGATGAGAGAGCTTATGGAAAGATCAACAGAGGACATTGCCAAATGGTTTGGCTCAGAATCTCACCGAGTCAGCCTTAATCTGCTGGGTCCAGTAGTAAAACTATTCCACTAAGTACCTTAAGTAAATTAATAGCTAAAGCATGAACTTTCATAATTTCCCAAAATGATCACAGCATAGAGTTGGCAACAGCAGCCAGTTGTGTTCAGAAACCACTCACTAGATCAAAGCTGCAAAAACACACACTTTATGTACCAGTCAGCATTTAGTCCAAACAACCTGTACCAGGCTATTTGTTTAGTATTAATAATTCTACAACTTGAAGCAGCCAACAAGACGGTAAAGACACACAAACGCACATGCACACGCACACACACACACACACACCTAAATTTAAACCTCATATCTTACCTCTAACCTTAGCCTTAAGGTGCAATCACCTCTCATTCACTTCCATTGAAAACCATACAAAGAGCTAATATTCCAGTGAAATCAGATGTGACCAAGCTTTTAGAATTTTCTTTCCAATCTGCAGCTGTCTTTTGTTTATTCCTCTCTGTACTGGTGCTAACCCACTATCGTAAATCTGTCCCACTGGGGCTCATCACAACACAATCCCTTAGTGCTGGATCAGCAAAACAGGATCTACGCAACCTTTACATTTCAATGCCATCACAACTAAGGACAAGCTTTCAATGTCAACCCTAGGCAGTGCATGTAACAAAGTATGCAGTGTCAGGCCAGAGCAGGCTGTGTAGGAAAAGCTCAGATAGGGACCAACATGGCATTTATCAACATGGAGCTTTCTGGATAAGTACACACAGCCAATTGGTTTACTCTGCACTGTCCGCTGGAGCACAGGGTGTTAGATATGCACAAATAGCTCTAGTAAATTCTCATTACTGCTGGCCTGGTTTCTGTCTGTCTCTCTCTCTAACTCGCTCTCTGTCTGTCTCTCTCTCACTCTCCCTCTATCTATCTGTCTCCCTCTTTCACTCTCTCTGAGAGTGTCGAGAGGGCATCTGTTTCAGTTTCCTCTGAGCTAATGCCTTGACTTTCAACCACAGACAAAAAAAAGGCTTTGACAGCTACTTTGTATTTAACCTACAGTTTTTCTTGCTTCCTCTTTTTTCAATTCTTATCACCCTCGTTCTCTCTTTCTCTCTCCATCTCTCTTGTTCTATCTCTCTCTCTGAGTCCCTCCCCGTAACCCCTCCTCCCTCTCTTCCTGACAGATGACTGGATCTTATTTACTGGTGTGACAGGAGTTGTCTAGGCCTGTCAGGCCAATGATATAAAACAGTTTGCTCCGGACAGGATTTCTCAGCATCATCCTCCTTACAATGGAAATAAAATGCTTTGGAAATGCAGCTCTGAAAAACTTAACACCCTCCCTTCACTTCTTGGAGGTCATAGAGCTCTAGCAAAAACATCTTCCATTCTTTTTCTCTCTCTCCTATACCCTTTTACCCTCCCTCCTCATTCCCCTCTGTCTTATAATCCCCTCATATTTAACAGTTCCTTTAATGTTCTGTCCAGTTTTTCTCGCTCCCTTGGCTTTACTCCCTCCCTCATTTCAGCCTCTGTTTCCGTCCAACTGACTCACTGCCCCTTCCCCCATCCTTGTTCTCTCCTCAAAATCTCTCACTTTCTCTCACTTTCTCTCTCTCAGCTGTGAGGCATCAGAAGAGCAGTATAAAGAATGGTGTACAGAACAGTACAGTGTGAGTGGTACAGTAGAGGGAGTGCCAGTTGTACCCCCCACAGCAATGCCACGCCATCTGCAGCCCTGGCACACAAAGCTCCCACGGCTCCCATTCTCCTCCGGCCACCCCTCCAATGGCAGACGTATGCACAGAGGAAAGAAAAAAAACAACCAAACTTCCCCTTCTCACCCTCGCATGGCATCTTTCTCTCCCTTCTTCTCCTCCCCCACTTCCTTGCCCTCCTACATGCACATTGTACTATTGCCTTTCTCCCTTCTTTTCTTTTCTCCAGTGCACTGAACAAGTCCTCCCTGTTTCTCTCCCTCTCGCCATTGCTTCCTCTTCAAACTTCAAACAGCTTGCTTATACAACCCTACAATACTTCTCCCGCGTCTTCATCCTCTCTCTTACATTTCAACTCCCCATCTTCTTTTGCCCTTCCTCCATTGCGTCCCTCGGTGACGTAGTTGGCAAGAAATGAAAGGGAGGAGTTTTGTACTCTGTTACGCGTTTTTGGGTTGACTGTACAATAACAGTGGGGTATGGCGGACTGGTGATAGCACCCCCTCTGCAGTGTTACACATCATTTACTCTATTATAGCCCAGCAGCCCCTTTATATAGCAAGATAAGGCATAGAGGCTGTGATGTGGTAAATCTCAAGGTTCTTGAGAAAGTGGAGCGATATCTGTGAGGAACTGTGTCTGATGAGTGTTTTATGCAGAGGGCAGGGTTCTCTTGTCTTTTGGTTCAGAGGGGAACAGATGTTGACGCTAACAACAGACTCATTAAAGCCTTATTACAAAGGGTGCCTGCAATTGCAAGTCACGGTTCAAAAGTTCATTGATGGCCTCAGTCAAATGTCTCTGAGCACAGCATACATACTGGGACACACACACACACACTCGCTCAAACATTCAGAAATGGTTGTATTGTGCAGATTGCTTTAACACCTGAGGTATTTCCTGATGAACTATGTGCATCATGTGAGAATAATCCCTTACGCTCATACTGCACGGCTGCAGCTACACATAGATAAACAGGCAGAATAACTGACTCTCGTAACCATGTAGTCTGTCCTGTGTTAGTCCCTTTATGTATAGCTTGATGCAACAGAGTAGTCAGTGGGTGTAACTGCAGAACCCATCGAGGCAAATGCTTCTTTTTTAATGTGACAAGTGGGTGGAAATTGCTGGATCATCATCACGGTAAGCAGAGCAACTGTGAACTGCAGCAGTTAAATAAAAAGGTGTTTGGTGTTACGAAACAAACGATTCCACTCATCCTCTCCTGCTGCGTCTCTCCCAAGGCTTGTGACTTATGACTCATTCACAGATTGAGACAATCAGGAGGAACAAAGGAAGATTTCAGGCAGAGATCAGTGTGAATAGGAGTTAATGAAAAAACAGACTGATCCCACTCACTATAGGAGCAGACTTTGATGCTCCCTGTTTGATTTTATTCTTTTTTATTCCATTTTCATATTCATTTGAATAGATTCAAATATTCACCTTATTGCAGAAAGCCACCTAAATTGCTTTAAACAAGACTGTCTCTTTTAGCAAACTAAACAAATATGCAGTCTAATTATTGTTACTGTTGTTAGAAGCTCTTGTCTTTATGCCCAATACCATGATCGATATCACAAAAAAAAGCAAACAAATTGAGGTGGGAACAAATTGTGGTCACATCTGGTATTTCTTTATGGGAACAGTGTGCCTCACAGTATGTGTTTGTGGTGGGTGGATGGATGGCTGAGGCCGACAGGCAGGCTCCCTCTGGCCAACATGTTGCACCACTGTGAGCCGTGACAGACACAGACGGTGGTGGTGGTGTAACCCATTTAGATACAGCCCTACAGGGACACAGTGACTAGGGGTGCCTTCTTAACAAGGCCAGCAAATAGGACATTCATCATCCATCGCCTCTCTGCTCGACAGAATCAGGTAACATTACTGTAGGCACTGAGATTTCTCTATTTCCTCGCCTTTATCCTCCGCCCCATGTAATGTTATAAACTCAATATTTTTCTCCCTTGCCAGCATCCTTCCTGTAATAATCAACTCTTTCATTTCTGAATCGTTTCCTCTCTTTCTCAAACAGTATTCTGCCACGGTTATCCTCCTTTCATGTTTGCTCCTCTCCCAGCTTGTGTCTTGTATCTCAATGTGCTCAGCTGGTGGCAGAATCACATCAACATTTGGTAGAAATTGCTCACTCTTTCTGTTGAGAAACCACACCATTTAAAAAGTTGCTGTGACTAGTACAGGACACACACTGGAAAAAGGACAAGCTTCTCCTTGTCACAACAAAGTCAAGAAGACAAGCAAACACACAATGAGATAGACAGAACCACACACACACACACACACATAAACACACAAATGCACACTTAAATGTGTATGTATAATACCAATACCAATACCAATACACAAGCTCAGCAATGTCAGTGTGGGCACAGCAAGAATGGCAGGGCAAGCAGCACCAAGAGCAACCAGCCCCCCTGTCATGCACACTCGCCACACCCCCATAAGCTGCTGTTCCTCAGGCGTATGACTGCTGAGATAAACAGAATAACATACACACTCACACACACACTCACACACACACTCATGCATGAACAGACTCATCCGCATGCACTCACACACATAAACACACGTGCAATCGCTGACACACAATCACTCACATGCACATGTGCACTGAGTGGCTGGTGGTGCTGCCGCCCGCTCGGCTGCTCCTGTATCATGCGGAGCCTAAGACAGCTGGCCAATCAAATGGCAGCTCCTCACTCGTAACCACATGGGCCCACCTTCTGTCCAGCAGGACTCTGGGTAACAAGGTGGAGCAGCACAAGGCGCAACACCTACAGCCGGGATTGTTGAAATGCACTCGATGACATTTTTTATTTGAATTAGTCTGCGACTTCTGAATCTGGATACTCTGAGATGTTTTCTCCATGCTAATGCTACCTGTGGTCTTTCTCACTAAATTCAATCCCATTTTGTGGAATCACCTCATGATTACTGATGGAATAGCAAGGTTGAAGTGAGGTCTGTGTGTATGTGTGTGTGCATGCATGCAAGTGCACAATACTGTGTGAAGGCAGTAGGGAGGATAAGGGGTATTAATACAACAACAAGGAAAAGGCCTGTGATGGTTGCCATGGTAAATACGGCCCCCATTCGTGTGCTGGCAGTCCCTTCCTCCCCTCTTCTCTCTCTCTGTTTTGCTCTTCTCCACTATTTCTCTCCATGGCTGTTTTTTCTCTTTCTCTCCCTTCCACCATATCTAATCGTTTCCTTCTCTCCTTCCTTCTCCCCTCTCTCCCTTTCTGTCCCTCATTTCCCCCCTTCTCTCCCTATGCTTCACCCCCCCTTTCTATCTCTCCTCTCTCTCTCCCTTTTCCCTCCCCCATCTTTCTGTCACGCCAGAGTGGCCTCCCTACAGGCTCCAGACAGGCACTGAACACTGGGTACAGCAAGGCGACCTTCAGTGCATCACGCCAGCCCAGCCAGGCGGGATAGCAACAAGACACAACATCACCACTGCCACAGCCAGGCAGCATTCATGACCCAATATCATAATGGACCATTTATCATCATCTCCACCTGAATCCAGCATATCATCATTCACCATGCTCGGCTAATCACAGTGCATATTGATCAAATCGACTGTAGTCATAATAAACTGTTTACAATTTCAGGAGGAAATGTCTAACTGTATCTATGTGGTGTTTTTTATATGTTCTTTAGTATTTGTTTTGATGATAGTTATGCAAGTTGATGCATGTTAGAGGATAAATAATAAAATGTGTAATTTGTAAGACTGCTCCATCTCACATATTAGACTAGTAACTAATAATTGATGACTAATAACTCACATCTGGGTATATAAAATATCACCTATCAATAGATTAGATGCCATTTCTCAGATTTTCATTTGTTGGGGAGGTTATCCTTTTTTTTTTTTTTCTTTTTTTAAAATTATTTTCAAACTCTGAATAGATGTTGGTTCAATACCTCTTACAAATGATATATGTGTAGTTTCAAATGTCTTTGACGTACCCCCTTGAAGTGTGAATATGTCTGTTATTCAGTTACTTGACTGGAACATCACAACATCTGAGTATTGGCTTGATTGGAGCATATGAATGTTGACACTTATGGAATGAATATAAGGATGTAACAATTATCTGTTAAATTAATTTGTTGGGAGCTCTAGTGGAAGTCAGTTAACCTATAGTAAGCAACTGCGAGGTGATGTCATCAGACACACACAGACTCCACCTATGTGATGGGGTGTCTTCTCACTTCAGAGACCATGTGAAATGTTGTTACAACACAGCTGCACGGTGAACTTGGGTCATACATAATGTGATAGAACGGCTAGATTTCCCATTCTGTGACGCTTCCAACCCTGTGTGTATATTTATTCCTTTTCCTCGGGATACATGAGTACCTCACTCATACTTAGTACATCTCCCACTGCAATAACAGCAGATGAACATGAAATCACAGGGGTTTCCCCTTTGGCTACAGAATAAAACAGGGGAAAAAATGGATTTCTTAATTTACCTGTGCTATTTGCACGACTAAGCTGTCATGGCTTGTAACATGCTTTCACTAATGCACTAATTTGGTCAGACGAAAAAATTAAATTAAATCAGCACCATCCCGCTGTCCAACGGTTATGATTGATACTGCAGTACCACGTATCATTTTAGGCTATTCCTGCTTCTTATAACACCAACGTTATTTTGCAGCCGCTGCAGAAAACAAAACTGACAGAATTATCTAGAGCCTACTCCTTGTGTGAACCCCATGAACCGGAACGAACAATGGTGGCAGCAGGCTACAGCAACGCGCTTTCTAGGTTGAAGATCTCAGTAAAGGAGATGCTGTTTCACATCCCACTACTTGTGGAAGTGGACCGGTACCGGGCAGCTCACCTGTCAGGCTATCATAGCACTCGATCTCCGTGCTTTCCACGGCTCTCCGCTGCTCCTCTGTCAGCTTGGCCGCGGCTTGGTTGAGGAGGTTGACCTCGGAGCCCGTGGTCCCGTCGACGACGTGCACCCCTTTTAGCTGTAGCAGAGCCCGGTGGTACTTGCCTATCGCTTCCCGAAATTTCTTCTCCTTGTAGCAGCGGTGACCCTCCGCTTTGAAGTCAATGGCTTTCTGGATCTTTGCCTCCATCTCCATTTCAGCCGAACCGGCTC
>CABFOQ010003587.1:50862-62196 GCA_900660455.1 Gephyroberyx darwinii | reverse complement strand
ACATAGCTTTCTTCCTTCTTGCACGCTTCCCATCAAACCACCACCAACCCACCCAAGTGAAAGACAATTTAACAAAAGCTGCATTTGTCTCAGATTGGTTAGGCAATATATTTTCCTGTTTGTATATGCCTTGTGTGCCATCTGAAGTGAAACAGACAAACCCTTGCCCAGCCCTCACTGACCCTCTTCATAGTGTGTAAGAATGAAGTGAGACAAGTACATGAAAGATAACAAGAGGACAGAAGGAGGAAGTGGTGAATGCATATGCATTGTAAAAGGCTAAGTGGACAAGTCCATCATAGAGGGAACGAGAGAAAGAGAAACAAACTAAATTCTTCAAGTAAACTTTCTCCATTTTTTCTGTTTTGAATCTGAATTGAGTCCATGCATGGCGGTTTTACCCTTTACCCTAAATGTTTGTTCACTTTTCCAGTCACAGGCAGCAAAGCAATTCTGTGCAAAATAAGATATTGCAATGCTTTAAAAAGTATTTTTACCACCTGTTTTTCCTATGATGCAACTTGGGCTGAGCATGAGTTCATATCTGTGAACAGGGAGGAACAGCAGAGAAGTTCCTGTGTCATTTTTAGAGAGAGGTTGTATGAGTACACCCCCGGCCAGACAAATCTGTTGTATTATGCATGCCTACTCTCCCAAGAGAGCTCTTTGCAGATCAGAACAACAACTCCTGTTTGAAATAGATGCTGTGGTTGTTGCTACGTGGAACTCGTTATTGCATATAATAGTATTTGTATTAACACACAGTATAGTCTACTAAATGTTTCCAATCTCACTTCCTCACATTGTCTAGACAGGTAGGTGGTGTGGTTGGGCTGGGTGGAGGCTGGAGGAGGGCTGGGGGTAGGTCGGTGAGGCAGAGTAAATCGTATCAGCCTTTGTAGCATTTCAAATAAAATATTATTATAAGCAGTGAATATGAGCAGCCAGACTGAAGTAACAAGTAACATTCCCATAATCTATCATCTCTCTACCTATAATCCCAGCATAATCCAATTATATTTTACAATGACATTCAACACCAACTAAGCCGTTTAGCCTTTTCTTTTTCTCTTTCTTTCTTGTTGTTGTTAAGTGCCTTGGGTACTCTGGAAGGCGTTTCTTATTATTATTAATATTATTATTATTATTTTTGTCATAAAATAACTAACTGTCCATATTTTTTCCACTACATGTGACAGTTGAAAACAGAGTGCTTTGAGACACATTAAATAGTTCTTGCAGATTACAATCATCACTGTACTCAGAAATACTCCAGTCCTTTCGGGGTCAAACAAAGAAAAGGTTAAAAACCAAAAAAAAAGACCAAAGGTTACCATCAAAAAAGCTGGCAGCACCTGTATTACTCAAAGCACAGTAATAAAAATAACCACATTCTTCTCTTTTCTTGTTGACTTCAGGTCTCTGTTCGTTGTTTCCCATCTGTTTCATCCACCATGGAGCCACTGTCACTGCCTCTTCATGGAGGCAAAGATCTTCTACGTGCAGAGAAGGAGCTGATGCTGCGGGGTCTCCGTCGCAAACGAGAGTTCATACCTGAAGAAAAGAAGGATGTCATCTACTGGGAGAAACGTCGCAAGAACAACGAGGCAGCCAAGCGCTCACGGGTGAAGAGGAAGATGAATGACTACGTACTGGAGGCACATGTTGAGGCCCTGAAAGAAGAAAACCTCAGGCTTAACGCTGAACTACTTGCCATCAAGCTCCACTTTGGCCTGGTCTACCCTGCAGCCTACACTGCCCACCAGAGTAACCACCTGCCAATCCATGCGGGAAACAGCACCCAGTCCAGCTCAGCCACTAGCACTAGCCACCAGCCCCTGCAGAGGGAGTACAGCTGGGGTGGCAGAGAGCCTCGTTTTCTGCCTACCCACCAACAACGACCCACAGCCCAGCCCGGTCATATTGGCCCTGCTTTCATCCCTGCATATCCCTTCCATACCATAAGAGGCTATCCAGACTCATCTGTTAGCACTAGCTCTGGCCTCCGCTGTCCCATTCTCCTTGGTCCAAATCTCTTGCCGCCCCAATCATCCTGGCCTCGAGTTCCCCTGGTCAGGCCCATTCCTCAGAGAGGCACTTCAGACGAGGAGGAGGAGCAGGAGGTTCCAGGGGCCTTGTCCATGTCCCGTGTTGCCCTGCCTCACAAATTAATCTACAGAGGAGATAGAAACTCCTCTCCACCAAGTCAATATGTGTCTGATTGATTTACTCACTGACAGGCTGACTGATTGACTGCAATGTCACTCAAATTCTTGTATTATTGTTTCGGTATGGCCAAATAATACTGCTGGCGTTTTAACTTCAAGACACTTCAGCTTCTACTTCAGCACTTATTGTATGTATTGCATTTTCTCAAGCATCTCCGAGTAGGTGTTGAGTAGGTGTTCAGCTGTAGGTTATGAATAAGATGTCAGTGTCAGTGATCCCAGCTCAGCACTCCTACTTTTAGACAACTGCTAAATATGAGCTCAGGGCTATAATTACCCAACCTCTCCTAGCAACAAAAATATGCCTGTATATGACTGTACATGCATTGACCAGTTCACTCCTCCACACGAGTGACAGCGCTGTATGCATCTCGTCTCACATCTCAGGGTTTTTTTTACTTTTATACTTGACCTGATAATATAATGTAGGCATGAGTCTGGTCAGAAAAAAATAAATGTCAAATTATCATCAAAGTGGGACATCTTTTCTTTCATTTTTTCATTCTTTGAAATTATTCATTGATTCATTAATTTGCACTGAATTGAAAATCTGACTACCTCAAGAAGTACTCAATAGTATGGATGCATTCTCCATACATTAAAACAAGAAATGGGCATACCCATAAGGGCAGCACTTTACTAATTGATACTTAATTAACTAGTGATTAAGCATTAACCAACATGCTGATAATGTGTAAGTACTTCATAGTGACTTAATAACTAACATACTAACAACCAGTGGCTGGCCAGTTCAAATGTAAACCGACCAGATTGGAAGGATTCTAGCAATAGTTTTAGTGAGGGGAGCCAATCAGGACCAGGTCCATTTGTGTCCATTTGTTCTACTACTAAAATTATGGTAGTTAGTTGACCTTGATTGAAACATACATAACAACTAACAAACATGTTAACACATGGTTACTTACTTAATCCTCTTCGTCCCCAGTGGGACATAATGAGCTCCCTCCAACGTTTCCTGTCCTTGACAATGTGTTGTGCCTCGCCGCAGGTGAGGTTCATCTCGGCGAGCTCGTCCATCGCAGTTCTGCAGGTCATTTTAGGTCTTCCAGGTTTTCTTTTGCCTGGTGTCCACCTCAAGGCAATCTTTGGGATGAGATCTGCCTCCATTCGGAGGACATGGCCCAACCATCACAATCGTCTTTGCTTTATTTCAGTGGTAATGTCCTTGCTTTTTGCCTTCCTGTAGAGTTCAAGGTTTGTGATCTTGTTAGGCCAGAAGATGCAGCACAGTCTTCTGACTGCACCATTATGGAAGGTGTCAGTTTTGACAACCCACAGGACTCGGACCCATACAATAGGATGGAGTTGGAGTATGGAGATGGAGTAGGATGAAGTAGGCTGCTACTGTGTATTTGGACCTTTGTTTAATTATGGTTAGTTAATACTTAATCAGAAAATTGGGAAAAGCTAGCCTGTGTAACACTCTTGATTGATCTCTGAATAACTGAAATTGTATTTAAAGCAATTTGACGACATTCCCTTTCTATAAATAAGGCCACAGTAAACATGCAAGATGGAAGGACATGATACAAGGGACGCAGCATGTATGCAGCAGCATCAGGTGTTGTGCTCCATGGCCTACGTCCGAGCTAAGGCCCAGGTTCTCCTCCGGAGCCAGTCCCTCCCACCTCCCCCTCCTATGCCTCATCCTTCATTATCTCTCTCTCTTCTCTTTTTCCTCCCCCAGTTCCTGTTTCCCTTCCCTCTGTTGCTCCTTGCCCACAGGGGGTCCCTCAGAAGTTGCTGGCGGTGCTGGTGGTCAGAGTGGCCGCTACATCAACCCCCGCTCCTGATCCAGCAGGGATGTACTGCATACTGATATGTATACCCGGGGGCACACACCAGGCTTTGATGGACTGTTCACAGACCATAACTTATCAACACTTTGTTTGACCAGGGGCATTAGTGGAGGAATCGGGATGTCTGTCAGGTGTGTGCAGGGTAATTTAAACAGGTATCCTGTGGTACCAGTGGAAATTAGGTTTCAGGGCAAAAAGCATAGGATAAAGGCTATGGTTAGTTTCTGCCTTTCACATCCCCAGGCAGGTCAGGATAAACTGAACTGGTTAATGGTGTGTGTAATGTGTAGGTGGTGTGCCGCATGTTGCGAATGTCAGTTAGTCAATCCCCTGGCTACCCAAAAGCGCCATTGCTCCCATTCCCTTTACTTGAGGCCCCCTTCGAAAGAATGTGCCCGGGCCTCGTCAGGACTCAATCTCCTGGATTAAGGTGGTCCCTGTTTCTCTGGTCATGACGGTAAGAACCAGAGGTACCGAAGTCATCCGATCCCAACCCTTTCCTTTATGATGACCATCTCTCACATTGAGACTACCCTCGGGGCAGCAGTGTGGACCCGGCGATGCCGAAAATGGGAGTAATATAAGAGTCCCACAGCCACTGGTGCAGCCCCATTGTGCTTGTGCTCAAACGTGATGGCTCTATATGGTTCTGAGTAGATTATCACAGGGTGAACTCAATCTCAAGTTCAATGCCTATCTCCCATATCACATTCCCTTGTCGCCAGAGTCCAAGGAAAAGACCCCCCACATTTCAAAGTGTGCCCTCAGGTGGATAAAATAACAGCAATTGCAGATTGCCCTAGGCATGCATAGATAGATGGATAGATATATAGATAGATAGAGGTTTCAACTTAGGTGCAGTATCAACTTGAAAGGAAAACATGCTCTTGTGAATTACTCACAACATGCGAGAAAAGGTGACCACAGGTTTGTAGGAGGTAAGTTGTTTGTGCAGCAACTGCTAACCACTATAGCCACAATGCAAGCCCATGGTAATAGAAAATAGAAAATTTATAAAACTTGATACACGCACGCACAGACACACACACCACATTATATCACATCCTACAACCATCAGGTTTCCGATCACGTTGAAACACCTTATGTGAAACAAAAGCAGAGCAGATGCCTTTTAAAGGATATTCTGACATTAGTTCATTACTTAATGAGACTTGAGATTGTTTGTTTGTTTCATCAATATTTTACCACTCCTATCTCCTCCAAATGAACAAAAACAACATGTCAGCTGTTAGACATGCTGGGAAGACACCCAAACTTTTGAGTGGACAGCTGTTGTAAGGTCACAGTCTGCAGATGACTGTTGCGTGTGTGTGGTTGATTACACGCTGGTGGAATATAACATGTTAATCACTCTTTAAAGGTCACCAATCACCACCTCTGCATGGCCACATTTCCCCCCAACACAGAGAGAAAGAGCTTCTTGCTAATCACTTCATCAATCACTTCATTAATCATATTGTACTCAGTATTTCAGGGAAGTTTCTATTGGTTGGTGACTAATTTGATTGACTGTTAAAGGACCGCAACAAACATGATAACCACTGAAGTAAAACAGGAGGGCTCCGAGAACAAATTCAACCGTCTCGTTTTTCACCCTGTTCTGTCATCCAAATCAAAGCAGCTTTCAGGACTCTGCTTTGGACAATTTAAAGCTAAGCACCCTAAATTCACATCACATGTGGATAAAATCCAAAATCCAATTATCCAGATATATTTCCAGGCCTCTTAGAGTAAGTGGTAAACGAAATAGCTGCAACGATTCATTGTTTGCATCATAAATCTATACATGGCCTACTTTACTCACCTTTAAGCAAAATAAAAAAAACATTTAAGCATCTATCTACACAACTTACAAAACTGAAAGTCATTTTGAAAAACCAAAGGGTGCTCAACAGGGTGCCCAGGGTCCTTCCTGTTGATCTGTACTTCCTCTACAAGTGTCTGAAGTGCATCATTGTTGTGGGGACGTGGTCTTTATTTGTGTTGTCTTGTTTTTACTTGTATTTACCAGTTAGAATGATACAGAATAACAGCATTGAACCAGTAAATATCACCAGGGCTTAGTTTAGTCACAAATTGCAATGCTTAAATGCAGAGTTAGAGTTAGTTTAGTAGACCTACAAGAGCCAACCTACACACCAAGGCGTGTATGTAAAGCCTTTTTTTTTTTACTAACTTTGTTTTGATAAGTGTGTGATAAATAAAGACTATAATTACTATTATAAAATATAAAGTCTGAAGGTGGTGAACAAATACACACTGCGTTATCAAAGTCTATGCGGATTGCTTCCTTGTACAGTATATCCAATGCCCACAACAGGTAAAAGTAAAAAACATGCCCACCTGTTTTATTTATGCTGTATGTCAGTTCCAGTCCTATGAACAGTATCTAGAATGTGTAATGCAGATAGCACATCCATTTGTTTTTACATGAAATTTATATTGAACTTCATACAAGACAAGCCCTTGTGAAAGTAGCTGATCTACAACAAGATATGGTCAAAATAAAGTTAACAACAACATCAAGTCTCCTTACAGTGAACAATGGCACGGGCGCCTTTGTAGACCCTCAAACAATTTCTGAGAGCCATCATAAAGCTTGAGAGCCCAGATGATTACTAGATAAAAACGGCAGAGGGACAAGAAAGACATCATCAGAGCAGTTAATGTTACATGCTTTATAAACAGTGTGCTTCATTTTATAAAACAGTACAATACAAAACAGTCTAGAACATTGTCCAAACACAATGGTTTCTATACTTTACAGGATGACAACATCAGCAAAGGGCAATGAAAAATCCCATCAATTGTTTACATTTTTAAAATGCAGATAGGAGGATAAACAGAGGTCAAAGTTCACAAACTATATATTGTGATTCATAATTTTGTGCAGTGTATATTTGGTTGAATCTATAGAAGTTGAACACAAACACTAAATGAGGTAATGAGGGTGGCTCCTCCCTTTCCTTTTCCAATTCTTACCGTTTGTTTTAACCTGCATAGAGAAGTAGATGGGAAAGTTTGACTTTCACTTTCAAATACAATTGGACCCAGGTCAGCCTTCCTTCAATAAGCAGAAATAATTAATCCATAAGTTCATTCATTCCCTTCCTACTGCCTTTGGGGAAATGGAAGAAATCACCTACAACACATTTCCTGCCAACAGAGGGCAGGAGAGCAACATTGGTAGAAGGTGGCTATTAGTGTGGCGAAAGGGAAAGAGCTCATGAACTGAATCAATAGCGGTAATGCCCAAGGCAAAACTCACAAATCAAGAGATATGCCGTGAACATGGAATAGTGTGAGTGGTTCAACCAGCTTTTTCCTCACCCTCTACTAGTAATGGTGTGTGGGCGTTAATCCCACTAGTCTGGTACAGTTTTTAGTATTGCTAAGTACCTCTGATGTACTGCAAGGCCGAAACCTGACCCATCTGTATGGACGTTTGTTGTCTAAATGCTGATTAATCTTAAAGTACCAAAACCCTTTAATAAAATTTGATGTGCTAGAAACTCTTTACTAATATGTGATTAATAAAACAGATTTGTGTTGTCGTGTAAAGCATTGTTTATCATGGTAAAATACTGAATAATTTCTTGATCACAAATATAGATTTTACAGCTATCTTAACGGTGAATCAATCACCTTCAGATTTAATTATATTTGAAGAACAGACACAGAGATGCCTCAAGAGGCATCTATTGTTATAGGTTATGGCAGCATCCAGCCTTCGTGATTAGGGCAGTGAAGGCTTCCCAGGATATCATCACAGCCTCTCCTCTCTGGCTCAGGCCAATTATAACCTTTGTTCCAGTATCCAAGGTCTCTGTTACATTAGCATCCCTACATATCTCAAATTCTTTGGGGTCCCGATGAGAACCCGTGATGAGAATCCTTCCCCCGCTGGTCAGTCAACCTCCCCACTGTCCCTTAGAGCCCAAAATAGGCAAGTGAACTGAAACTGGATATAAACGCCCTTCATGATTTGTTGGGAGAGCTAAGAGAGTAGGCATGTGTCAGTGCAATATCTATCTGTAAGCTATAATGTGAGACAGTATAAGCTCTGATTATCACTGATCTGAAAAGAGACTAACAGTAGAATTACAGTAGAAGAGTAGAATTTGATGGGTCACTGGACGTTACTATAAACAACCACAAGGATTTCAATGTCAAGGATTACAAAATATATAATACATCTCATGTATGTCCTACCTATACATTATGATAAACTTTGGGATTAATGCATCCCTACAAATGTTGGATTTGCCAAGACTAGAAGTTACTGAAAGTAAAAAGACAATTCTGTACATATGTTAGTCTTTATCATACAGTATTTTCAGATCACGAGAGAGTCTTTTATAATATTTACTCAAGAGACCAGAATGGAAAATACACGCATCTGCATGTATGTATGTCACCACACAGCATTGGATCCTTTCATTTTAGCTTGACCTGTTGAATCCCATTATTTTAGTTTAAATAACTTTGCCATATTTTGCAACATTAAATGATGTTCAGTGACTATAATATCTCCCTTACAGGGCTTTGCATTAAAAATACCAATATATGGTGCTTTATGGTCAACCTGGCAGTGTTTTACAGAGACTGACTGCATACTGCTGCAGAGTGTCGTCTCTAGGTGTCTAATGTATTCTGTGCAAACCCACAATCTGCAAAACGGGGTTCAAGCAGAGCCTCCGTTTATATCAAATTACCACCTTATAGTACTCTACAATCCTGCCCCTGGGATGAGTCAAAATATGCAGTAAATAGTTGGAACTATTCAAATAAGTATTGGCAAGTCCTTGGCATTCAACAAGCTTCACCCTGTTATTATGTATTCATGGGTTTGGAGATAGAGTGCTTGAATCACCTCAGATGGAGCAGAGAAGTGAAGTCCTTTAAAGATGAAGGAGACAAAGTCCCTTGTAGGGGAGGAGGATGGAGTCTGTGCAGAGGTTAGAGAGGGGGGTCTGAAGGCTTTTGTTGCTTAGTCTTGTAACAGTCTATTCAAGATTTTGAGACATCTTTAATCTAGACTTCCTCTGTGCAATAATGTGAAACATTACACAGGGCAATAGAAATAGAGAAATATTTTGTAAGTTTGGAAATCCATACAGATTGCCTTTTGCTGATACATTTTTGATAGCAAAACCATGTCTCAGTAAGATGTCCCAGAAATAATTCTAATTTAATGTTTTGGGAACTCACAGGTCCATCCCATTGTCTTTGTCTTTCCCATCTTGAGACTGCTTGTAAACAGTATGGGGAAAAGATTACTAACAAGGAAAAAACTCAAAACTCAAATCATTTTCATGTTGAACTTGCGTGCCCCTCCCTGCCCCCCGCTGGCAGCAGGTCCATCCACCTTTCTGAAGGAGTATTCCACTGAGAAATTGTTCTTGTGCTGTCCTCTCCCTCGACTCCACACAAACAGCAGAATGAAACAGAAGAGAACCACCCCCAGGAACATGATACAGCCCATTGCTGTGGATATGAGGATGGTCTTTAGGTCCAAAGTGAACTTCAAGAAGACCCTGGTATCATTCAGATTTGTGTCATTAAGGTCCCCAGCATAGTAGGTACGGTTGGCCATGAGGGCTGCATCTAGAGGCAGCCCACTGACTGTAAGTGTGGCAAAGTAGGTGTCATTCCCGCCAGCATTGCTGGCAATGCAGATGTAGGTTCCACTATCTGTTACTTGGGCGTATCGTATCTCTAGTGTGCCTTCTGGTAATACAGTGAGGCGCCCACTGCTTTTGGTGGTGATGCGACGGCGCTGTGGAGAGATCCAGAATATCACTGGTGTTGGCTCACCTTCTGCTCGGCAGATGAACGACACCACCTGCCCCTCACGGGCTGATATCTGCTGCAGTTTCCTGTTGCGGATCTTAGGCTTCTGGCAAGTAAAGTGGTCAAACAGGGCTGAGTCAGAGAAAGCGGTAAGGGCCCGGCCCTGCACCTCAACGGGTGTCATGCACACCGGGGAAGCTCCATCGAAGTTGAGGGTCTTCCTGCGTTGGAGGATCCAGAGCAAGCGGCAGTCGCAGGCCAGAGGGTTCCCATCCAAACGTAGGGTCTCCAGGGTGTTGACCGACTGAAAGGCCCCTTCCTCCAGCGTGACCAGGCTGTTAGCGGAGAGGTTAAGGAGGTGGATTTGCCTCAGACCACCCAGTGCATATGGCTGCACCACCACTAGGTTGGTGTTGACCAGATGGACCTCCTTAAGCCGGACCAGGTCCCGCAGTGCCCAGGACTCCAGGACAGAGATAGGGTTGTAGGAGAGGTTGAGACTGGTGAGGTGGGTCAGACTGCGCAGAGCAGAGGTGGGTATGGAGGTGATGTTGGTGTGAGTGATGGACAGCCAAGACAGGTTGAGACCCTGCAGGCTGTTGGGAGAAATGTACTCCAAAAAGGGCCAGTGATCAATTTCTAGGCCCCTCAGGCCTCCCAGCTTACGGAAGTTCTGGTCCTCTAAAGCAGAGATACTGAGGTAGCGGAGCCGTAGAGTCACTAGACTACGGAGGTAAGACAGAGACTGGCTGGAGATAGAAGTCAGGTTGCACTTCTCAATGGTCAGCTCCTTCAGCCCCACTAAACCCAGAAAGGCCTTGTTGGAGATATAAACCAGATCGTTGTCTCCAACTTCCAGGTTCCTCAGGCTTCTCAGGTCTTGGAAAGTAAAGTCCAGAAGAATGACAATCTTATTCCCACTGAGGTCCAATGAGGTTAGGTTGGAGAGGCGTGAGAAAGCCCCCATGGGAACCAGTTTCAGTTGGTTACCCCTCAGTGACAGCACACGCAGGTTCTGAAGACTGGAAAACGCGTTAGGTTCCAGGACACTGATTGTGTTCTCACTCAGGTCCAGCTCCTCAAGACGCGGATATGGAAGCAGGTCACCATGCTCTACCCATCGAAGTTTATTTCCACTTAGGTCGAGGACCTTGGTGTCCAGGGGGATGCCGTCTGGCAGGGCAGACAGGCGTTTGCCGTGACAGGCCACAGACTTGAGCTTGGTCACACACTCGCAACGCTGGGGACATCCCTGACTCTCTGTGGATGACACCATGATCATCAGTAGCAAGAATAGGCCAGGCAGGAGCCAACCCACATCCTGGCCCAGGCACATCGCCATGGCCCCCCTTTCTACCACCTCCTCCTTCTCCTATCTGGGGTTGGATCACTGGGCCAGACACCTGAGTAAAGAGAGAGAGGGAGAGAGTGGGGAAAAGGACAGGAAAGGGGAGGGATGGATAGGGGGGGGG
>CABFOQ010003587.1:26202-42699 GCA_900660455.1 Gephyroberyx darwinii | reverse complement strand
CCGAGAGCAAACAAACAGGAGCCTCTTTCTTTCCCCTCCGTTCCCCACTGTTTCCAGCTCTCTCTCTTCCTCCTCGTCCTCCTCCTCTTCTTCTCCTCCGTCCTGTCTCTTAGATGAAGATCATACCTGGTAGGTTGACGGTGTTGTGGCGTGTCTGTGTCTGTGTCCTTCTGTTTTCATCTGTCTCTCTGGCTGCCGGCTGCTGGTGTGTTTTTGGCAAACACGCCGTGTGAAAATGTTGTCTTCCTGAGTGCTGCGCATACACACACACACACACAACACACTCACGTTCACCAAACCGCAACCTTCAGCTACCGGAGCACAGATTCTATTCCATATTTAAACAGTTCACATTGTGACTGACTTGAATTACAAATAATGTTGGCTGCCTTTTCTATTTTCCTTTGTTTAATGATATACTGGTGGCAAGTGTGTGTGTGTGTGTGTGAGTGTGTGTGCCCACCCACACCATCTACCTTTAGGAAGTGTCTTTCCTGTCAGTCCGACGTCTGATGGACATGTGCAAGCAGGCCATCAACAAACAGGGGCAACTAGAGGAAGAGTGTTTTAGTCAAAATCAGTCTCTCAGTGTGTGTGTGTGTGTGTGTGTGTGTGTGTGAGAGCCCTGTGTGTCTGTCTAGGCTATTTCAGATCGCCGTAAAACCACGACCACCTGTTATTGTCCAGCACAAACCCACTGCATCCGCGAAACCATGTTTGTTGTTGTTGTTGTTGTTGTGTGCAGAAGACGAGGACAGGGCTCTCTGTAGTGTCATGCTGCCAATCCAGTCATATGTGTTGTTTTGATTCCCTAATATAAGTTATTATTGAGTTATTATTAGCTGCTCCGAGATAGTCAGTAGTAATAAGTTTGTGATCTTAAGAGAGACCTTTCAACGTAGGTAGCCGGGATGACAATAAAAACAGCTCCTGGACCTGGCTTAGGCCTATAAAGGCCTGTCGTTGTTTCCCTGGGCTTGGCTTTATTCCCAAGAAATTGGTCCTAGTGAGCCAGGACTTCAGATAACACGACTTTGCTGAGCAAGACAGGGAGATTGAACATGAAATAGCGGTTTGCAATAAGATGGAATGAATCAGAGAGGTAAATCCGATAAGCGGTAAAATGTTACTACGGCTACAATCCTGTTTTGTTCTGATTCACTGGAGTAAAACCGCTGAGGCCGAGAGATGTGTGGTGGGATTGTCAAATAGAGATAAAAATATTGTGTTCAAGTGACTAATGTGTGTTTGAAGGGGGACAGTGTGACTAGATCTTGTTTGACAACCCCTCTCAGGAGTGGTTACTGTGTACTGTAAACTCTCGGTGGCATGCAGGGTATATAGAATACACACTATGAGGACAATGCAGTTAGACATGTTTCGTTAAGGACTAGAAACAGGGGGAGGATCGGGAGACAGACTAGAAAAAGATTCCAGTAAATAGTTTCAGGGTGGGGACGGGATGTCCCCCACACCCCCCTCTGTTACACCTGCCACGCCCACGCCGTCCCGCTCCCCTTTCACCCCCTAATGCCAGCCCACCTGTCACTGCTGCCCAAGTTTGTCCCCTGGCTTATCTCATGGTCCTAACTAATGCCGGCTAGCCCCCCAGGACCCACGCTCTCCAGCCTGCTGGTTTTAGGGCACCTAGTCGCCCTGATCACAGTGTGGCACTTGAGAAAACGCAGGAAGCAAGGTAGGAAAGTCGGCTGGGTGAAAGGTATCAAAACAAGGTGGTTTTAAAAGGTTAAATCTGCAAGGACACAGAATAAGAGAGGGCGTAACTTGGTGCTGTATAAGTGTATGCCTTCCTCTCTCTCTCTCTCTCTCCATCTCTCTTACCCTCACTCTCTCTTTGCCTTACTGTGTTGGAGTTTAACCCTGTAAACACTGTACATGGGTTGGTGGTTGGTGGACATAAAAAAGACGAAAATTAAATCTACATTTTAAATTAATTAATGTTCATTTTCTTTTACATATCTATGTATTTATTTTCTTCTTATTTGATATTATTATTATTATTCACTCCATGTGCATACACACAGCTTCAAGTGTGGCATGCTTACCCTGTGCATTGGTCACGTTCACAACTGCCCCGTGCAACCTTGAAATTTATCAGGCGTACTCCATTGAGACGTGACCGGTGGAAGGTGCCACTGGGTCTTTCTGTGCCAGTGCCATGTTGCTGCCTGCTGATTGAAGTGGCTGCCCTTACTGCAGCCACAGAGGGATTAGCCTTCATTATACTCAGATAGCATGGGAGGCTCATCGCTTTGGCTCGTGTTGCAGCCGTTCGTGTGACCTGTGAGTGTCAGTCTGGCATGGCAGCACATGTGTAGCTCCATCCCTCAGCCACCTCCACCTCCAACCAATCTCTCTTGTTGCGCTGCAGAGGGGCTGTTGAATGCTGTGACAATGTCTTTGTAGGGTCCCTCCCAAACCTGTCCGGTCGTGTTTGGTTATTTGTCAAAGGTGTGTGTGTGTGTGTGTGTGGTGCATTGTAATCAGAGGGTGTCTAGTGTCTCTTTAACCAGTTGAATCGCCGTCTCTAGGTGCTGCTTTATTGCACCTGTCCGGTTGGAGGCAGTCCCAGTCCCCATACCAGCTGCACCTTGAACTGACAGATAGCCTTACAGAAGAGATGAATCCACAGGTGATCTTGTCTGTTCAGCAACTCCATCTACACTTCAGCCTGGATAAGCCCCGGGTCTGTGATGCACAAAATAATCCCCACATGAAACAGATCATCTCAAATAGTGAAGATGAAACAATAAGCTCTTTCATCTCATGCTATAATTCTCTGTCTAGCGTTGGTGACTGTCTGAATCAGTCAAGGGTTAAATGTGGCTGCCGTCACCAATGATCTATGCTCTTCAAGTCTCCAATTTCCTTGGCATCCATCCTGTATGATGACAGCCCTGTCCCCCCCATCCAGTCACTAGCTCCTAGAGCTGTCATTTATTGCAGCAATGAGACCAGAAATCACCCCGTAGGGGTTTCATCCACTCACAGACGGATGTAGAGCACCGCGTAGTGCGGATGTGGGAACACTGACTCCGACACTCTCCTTTGACCCCGTCGAAGTGAGGGGTCGGCTGGAAAGGTCACGAGGAAAGGCGTGTGACCCGAGTTAAACCCATAAACGCTCCCTCTGCCGCACGCGAGGTGCATCGCTCGGCATTCTCTTACTGAACTTTGACCTTCTCATCTGTGTTTGTTTTCCCTTTCTTGGAAGCCAAATGTGGCACCTCCTTACCTCCGGATGTATTTTCCTAAACTCTCTTGAGATGGTACAGCTTTATGACTGTATGTGTATATGCATGTTGGGTGAAGGGGATTATGAAAGGCTGGATTTTTCCCAGGCTGTGAATGTTATGTTAGATCGCTTTGCATTGGTAAAGAATTTTCATAACCAGTATCAGTGCCAACAAGTTGAACTGGTGGCTTTCAGCTGAAGTGAGCATCTCTCTCATGGATGAGCTGAGAGGAGGGAATGTGTCACGGCAATTACACATTGCAAGCAAAGCGTAACTTCCTGTTTGGCTTGTGAAGGCCATTGCTGCCATTTGACCACACACGCAGCTTTACCCCCTAACAATCACTTTCAGTTGTCTCAAACATGAAGGCCGAGTCTCCCAGCGATGCGTGGGCCGGTCTAGATAAGTGGCTGAGCTTGGCTCTGGTTTGGGCCTGGTCTGTGGAGCAGCCAGTGTGCTTCCTGGAAACAACTCCTACTCTGGAGGCTGCGTGAGGCATCCAGCGAGGGAGGGCAGCAATCTAATACTGTATGCACATCAGTGTGTGAGTGTGTGTGTGTGGTTTCCCCTCCCCCTCCCCCCCAGAGATATGAGTGTATGTGAAACAACCCAGATCCCTGACTGTCGGTCCAGTTGGTACAGCAGTCATAACAGAAAGTGCCAGAGAATAAACAGTGGACTTATGCCTCAGAGGCTCATAGATGACCGATTTGGATCTGGATGCTCCTCTTCGTATGAATTGTGAGCAAACCCTGACGAGAGAGAACCACAAGCCAGTCATCTGGAGGTGTATTTATTTATGAGGGGCACTGGGACCATGGAAACACATCCGGTCCTAATGCTGGCTAGTTTATTTATACTCCTCTCGACCCCCATCAGGGGATTTCTCAGCACCGCTTGGTCTATAGTATACAATGACATCAACAGTTTACTTAGGGATGTTAACGTAGCCCATGCAAGTGTCACTTTATGCCTACAGCCTTTGTATGAAGCTATTACATGACTGTTTACAGCAATCTGATATAGAAAACTTCTGACTTGAAGAGTGCAGTTCACTTAGCAGAGTATCCCTCCATCCTTTTATCCCTCCAGAGGGCACATTCCTGCGTCTCCAGATCAGTGAGATCAGCGTTTTTACCTCAATACAAATCCTAAATTGATTGATAATGCTCTTGTCATCACATAAATACACAAAACTACTAAATAGATATCCTGAAGAGCTTTTACAAGAGCTTTTTCTATAAATCTCATTTTCACCCAAAATGCCAGTTCACGCCCCTTCTGGCTCCAAGAACGGGTCACTGGGACATTATGCTGAGTTACTTGTGTTCCCTCATTGACTTGACTTGCTTTGTAGCAACTTTTGCACAGGGCTTTTGATGTCGGCGGACCCTAGTTTACCAGCTTTGTTCTTCATTTTCTTATTAAATTGGCTTGAATTCAATCGCAGGTTGAAGGTTTTGAAATGTCTTGAATTTGAAACCTGCAGATATTGTGGTTTCTCTTTACAGCTTGATAGTGGCATAATAATATCCTATGAACATTTGTTCAGTCTCGTTTTTCCCCTTAGGTTGGAAACGGGTCAAAAAGAGTCATGTTTAGTTGTTGAAAAAAGCCGCAATAACAAAAAACTGAGATCAGTGGTCCTGGGACAGAGGTCAGTCTTCTGTAAGAGGAGAGGACTGCATATTTAGGTCACTATCCCTTTTAAATGTGACCTAGCATCAGCTCAGCTGTGACCTGTCATAAATTCTCACCTCCTACAGTTGACTGGCGACAGTAGGTGTGTGTGTGTGTGTGTGTGTGTGTGTGTGTCAGCCAAACTAGACTGCTCTATTGGCCAGATAGCAAACCATAACTCCATGATGTTGTTATGTTATTATTCAATGGAATTCATCATTCCCTCTTGTGACTATACAGCATCAGTTGTGTTGGTGGAGATGATGCTTGATTTTATTACTTTTAGTACTTTTAGAGTTTTTTTAACACAGCTTTCAAATGCCTGAAAAACGCCCCAGGGCTGCATTCAGACACTCAAGAAGCCTGATAACTCAATCTGAGGGTCATCTCACCCCTTTTGACTGCTTGTGTGTAGAGACTAAAATACATATACAAGCACAAACACGCACTGACAATGGACACATATCAGATTGTTTGCTGAACAGATGACACTAAGCTAGTTTAAGTGAATGTTTTCCCAGCAGTTGCTTGATTTTTTAAAAATATATATATATTTTGAGGCTCATGTTTACTTACCCTTGGGTTGGAAAATGGCTCCAAAAGAGTAAGGTTTTATTGATTCTGTAATAATTTAGAGTGGACAAGTTGCTGGTTTGAATCTGGTTTGAAATGTGAGTGGGCAGAAGGAATGAGAATGAAAGAGTGACCTCCTACTGTTGAAGTGCCTCCGAGCAAGGCATTGAACCCCCAAACTGCTCAGTGCGCAGGGTGGTCCTGAAAGGTTAAAACAAAAAATAAAGAAAATCACCTGTCATGTGTTGTTCATGAAACGAGTGGCAAACCATGCAGCTTACAGTTTATTACTTTCGCCTCCTCTCACCAGCTGGCATCGTATAGAGTATCGATTGCAGGTCTGTAAATGGGGGGAGGCTTGAGGGGCTTGTGGCGTCTGTTGCCGTCAGGATAATCGAAGTGAACGGGAGGGTTATCTGCACGAGATGAGCCGCTACGCAGAAAGAAGGAGATATCTGTACAGTCAAATGTGTTGTGCAGGTGAGTGGGGAGACCAGACAATTGGTTAATTGGTTAATTGGTTAGTTAGCGGCTCCAAGCGCGGCATTTTTAGTTGTCATGGAGTTTCCCTCGCTATTTTAGTGTTGTTTTATACGTTATGCAATATGCTCACTATTCCCTATCACTATAATATTCCTATAATATGATATTTCTACATGTACTTACAGTATAATGTGTTTGTGGTATTCACTAATGACTTCTCGCACGTTTTTTCTTAAATCTCCTATGGTATCACTATAATATTCCTATAATATCCCTATAGGGAGGTTTTACTGTGATGTTTCTATAGTATTCTTCTAAAATGGATCATTTATTATGGTATTGACTTTATAATAAACAGAACACTGAATTAAAACTATAAAAATGTTACAACATATTTGAAATATATTTATAAGATTTATTATATGATATTATACAGTTTATCTTTTTTTATTATCCAACACATTTTATAATTATATAGTTCCTTTTTGGTAATAATTCATATTTTTGCTTTAGAATAGATACATTTGAAAAAAATTCTGGCTCATACATCAGTGCCCCGGGTGTCATTTGTGCTGTAAATGGGAATTAATTAAATAATTGAATAATAAAATATATTCAATTGCCTCCAGCAGTTTTTCTGTAATGGATCCCATATTAAAATTAAATACAAAAAAAAAGAAATGTTCTCACACATCAGAAATTAGCACCATCACCAAGGGCTTTGGCAAGCCCTTGCTATAATGGGAGGAGGTTACAGGACTTTTGCATGCAATGGGAACTGTTATCATCATGGGAACTGCCTTCCTTCAATCAAATGTGGAGCAGCACTAACTTGTAATAATTAACTACAGTCGGTGTGAAGATGATAAAGTAGGGTTAATGTCAAACAGGAGAAATGCATATAGGCTATATTGTTTAAAGGCGTGCTGAATGGATAACTGGAGATATAGATATGAACTGGGTATTATGGTCTCCTCGGAGTAGCATTATCTTGATTTACTTACTTAAAGCAGTCTGACTAGTGAAGGCAGTGAGAGTGATGGCAGAGAAGAAATGTTCTTTGCAGGTACAGGGATTAGGATATCTCATTGTGTGTAAAGAGCAATGGGTCACATTCATCAATCATCTGTCATTATTCACCAGTATAATTTAGCATAACATGGTAAACCATGTCTGATTTTTGTTCACTATAATATTCCTATAATATTCCTATAGGGGCTTAAAGTGTGTTTCTGATACTGACTTTATAGTGACTTTATCATATGGTATTTGTGATATCCTATGGTATCACTATAATATTCCTATGGAAATTTATGGTCTCACTGTATCCTTCTAGAATTTATAGGATTATAGAATTACTAGTTCTATTTGTAATGGTTGTTTTATACAGCGAGTAGGATTGTATCATTGACAAATTAACAGTGATGACTATATATGAATATTTTGTTTATAATCTTATTGATTTTTTTTTTTTTTATCTCTGATTGTATCACTAGAATATTACTCTTAAATTGACATAGGGACATTGTTTTGCTGTATCCATCTAAAGTTCACTATAGTGTCTGTTCTATTCTGAAATAGGTTTCAGAATTCATATAACGAGATCAATCTTTTCCACAAGCCTTATAGCTACTGTGCTTGGGCTCCATCTAGTGGTCAAAAACTTCCACTGCCATGCCTTCTGCTGGCAGTGGAGAGCCGTGTGGTTGGGGTGGAGAATGACGTTTGACGTTGCCTTTCCACGGCAAGCCGGTCAGTCACGGGAGACTCCAACGTCTCTGTGTCTAAAAATACAGCCATGAGTAAGAGAGCAGTAACTGTGTCGCCTGCACAAGGTGCTGTGTGTTGTGGGGACGTTGCCATAGAAGCGCCTCTCAAGTTCCCCTTTTTCCACAGTTGCAGAGGCTTTTGGAAAATTTCAAGCGTAAGATGGCATAGGGGAAATACCATATGTAATAATGGGATATTAATAGAACACAAGGGGGATGGTAAACCTACTAAAGACCCTGGAATAAAGACTTAGTGTTCTTAGTAGTCGGTGTGCAGGTTTTTGTGCAGTTTATCACCTATCAAGGGTGGAAGCAACACATTACATTTACTGTTCTAAAATTGAGTACATTTTGTGTACTTGTACTCTTTTGGGTATTATTTTAAATCAGTTATTTTACTTTATTCTACTTTTCTACATTTTACTTTGCATCTGTTACAGACTACACTTTATGCCACAGCATTAGAAACCAATTTATGAGTGGTGAGTGAGGGAAACAAGTCAGTTAGTGAATGTCATTGGATCCAAACCTCTGGTCTTGGCCTAGTTTTTATTTTCATTTCTTTGACTTTAACCTTGATTTATCCGGGGAAAGTTGACTGAGCTCCGTGCTCTTTTTCTGGAACACCCTGCTTCACATTCATACAGTTCCACACATTCATATTGGGAGCTGCCCAGTACAACCGCAGTCTTCTGCTGCTCCACTGGAGCCGTTGGGGGTTAAAATGCCTTGCTCAGGGACACCGCGACTGTAGATGTTGATGGAGGGGAGAGTGATATTTAGTGTGTCGTGAACAGAATATTGATGGTCTGTACAAAATCCACCACTAATACATCCTTAAATTGTTGCTGCTTCATGCTTTACTTTTGTTTGTGCACTTTATTTTTTAAAGTGTAAAGTTATCCTTTTGGAACTCCATGGGAAAGATCATATGTAATAACATTCTGCTTTGTTGGGTAACTCATAAACTTTTCACTTAAGTAGAGTTTTGCAGCAGTGATTTTGCTCCTACTCATGTACAATTTCAGCCAAATAACAGCCCTTTTTACTACCCTGTCACCTACAGAGGGAGACAGATGTTGTTTTACAGGTTGTCCTCAGTGGCAATGAAACTGCATAGTTCTTGCCTAATTCCAAAACCGTCTATTGCATCTGAATTCACCAAATGAATAAGCAACAGACACAATAGTTCCGTCCCAGGTGTGGGACTTTCCACAGAGGCCTCCGGAGCTCTGGGCCGAGTTATTTTAAAACTCAGCTGTCATGGCTAATCTAGAGGCTTGTTGAGTCTGGGATAAATTGGGTTTGTAGCTTCATCTTCAGATCTAATTCGGATCACGGTCGATCTAAAATCTGCTGCTAGGCTGAAGATCCGTGTGGATAATATCATGACGATGCATCACTGCGTGGCTATGACAAACATCCTTGTGATTAAAATTGGCTCAAACATTCAGAGACTCCTCTGTATGAAGTAGATTGTTTAACTGTGCTCCTCACTCAATGTATTGAAATGCTATTTTATGTCGTTTCATGTACTGCTAACAAAATAATTAGCTAAGTAAGGCCCTTGAAAAGCCCTTGAATGTATCAAAATGTCTAAAATACAGTTATTGAGGTCCCAATTACCATATACCAATGAATTTCCCGTTGTCCTTTGTCTTTGTCTCTTCTTCCTACCCTCACTCCCACTGCTCTTCCTCCTCCTCCTTGTGTAAGAGTTGAAGTGCTGATTAGGGTGTGTCAAGGCTGTTTGCTAGTTTTATTAACATTCCTTTCCCTTTGGGGTGTGGCGGCCAGATATCTCAGTGAACACCTACTCTCTCGCCCGAAATGATGAGAGAGAGAGAGAGAGAGAGGGAGGGGAAGAGGGATTGAGAATACAAGGGAGGTGTAACCTAACCTGGGAGAGTAAATCCTTCCTTTGGCTTGTTCATCCCTTACAATGAAAGGTGTTGTCCAGCCACCTCCTCTCTGAACCCTTCTGTGTCTCCTTCAGCTTTGTACTTTTCCAAAACCATAATGGCACATTCCCTACTTTCATTTGTCCTATAATCCTATAATAAAGTTTGTTTTCTTTGGGAATAAAGTCTCTTAGCATTTAAATTCAGACTGTTTTGGCCCTAAACAGCTGTAAGCTTCACCATGTGTCATTACACTTGAGATGCATATAGAAATGGAAACATAAAGGCCTCTGATTTTTTACTGTACTTGTTCAGGCTCTGTATTTATGTAGCAGTTTATAGATGTTATAGAATTTAAACAGTTTACATTTAAACAGTTCTTAGGAGGTAAAGCCATGCCAGATCCACTTCTAATGCAATAGCCTGCATCCTGGTTGAAATACTCCTAGGTGCTACGTGTGGCATTTAACATCAATAAATCCTTAATGCATTAAATATTTTAGTGGAATTGATTGGCAGCTTCTCCCGACATCTACATTTTACATTGTGTGCCACCGGGTCTGCAGCTCAAAGAGAGATCGCTTTATGGCACAAAACAGGAAGAGGGCGCTGTTCTTCCAGCACAAGCCAAGCTAAGGAGTTGAAAAGCTGACAGAAAAATCACCTCCAACACGTTTCTCTTCTTCAGTAAAGACAAAACAAACACACGCAAAGTGACTCCAAAGGGAGAGGCAATAGGTAGAAAAAATTCTTTTTGCGACAGGAAGCAAAGGGGTTTATGGGAAATGCTGTCTTAATGTCGAGAAACGCTAGCACTGGCGTGAGATAGAGGCTACCATTTGTCTCCACCATGGTCTCATTTGTTTACAGTCATTATCCCAAGGTATTACAATTCATTAGACAACAATATAGTGATGTTTAAAAATACAAAGGAGGAGTTGAACTCAGTGAAATAAAATCAACAAATATATGTATGAGGTCTTGCTGTTACCATGGTGAGGGAGGCGTGGATGAAAATGTCCTCACCTGGTGATCTATGGTCCTTATGTAACTAGATGGCAAGCAATCCTCAGTCTTTAGCTAATCCAACTGTGTAATTGGGCCAACATAATACCTACGGGCTATTTGGGTGTATGTTTAACTAGGACTGCGTGAAGGAATGTCCTTGTCGCCTGAAGACATTCCAGTTTTACATTTTATTGATCTCAAACTACTTCATTGTATGAGCTAGTCCTAGTAGTGTTTGTGCACAAAACAAGCCCAACGATGCTTCAGCTTCTGAATATAACCAGCATGTATTTGACAGACGGCAACACGCAGGAGGTGGGTAGGTTCAATGTCAACCCTAATGAGCACAACATTTTCACATTTTTTTGAATATCAGAAAGAGGTTTTGATCCCGATTTCACAAAATGATGCAGGTAGAGCAGCTATGGCGTCATCTCAACTTTCATATTGGCGCTACATTCATGCTGTCACATCAGCATCTATTCAACGTCAAAATCCGTTTGGGAACACCAACGTCTCTGGCAGCTTTTTTATTGATAATGATCAAACTTGTCATTTAGAGAGAAAACGCTTCATATTCTCACCAAGCTCTTTCTGCTTTTCTGAAGGCCTAAGCGGTTCCATCTGGTTTTGATGAAGCTAGATGAGGGAGCAGCGTAATAAGCATGTTGAGACCTTAATGATATGTCTCTCTTTGGAGAAAAGAAATCTCATGACCAAGATATTCCACGGTTTGTGTGTCCTCGCCTGTTCCCATGTGGGGTTTGGTCCCCCGCTAGTATTTCCCATCGTGTGTAGTAGAGAAGATGGCTGAAGTAGGTGTCAATACTTGTGCCACCGCCAGAACACCACTGAGTGTCTTGTTGTTGAAAATGACTCTCATCTACTTCAGATATCATATATCAAATATTATCGTCTAGTCTATTCTATTCTATTCTCAAACTAATTTCACCCTAATACCCCAAAATGAAAATACAGTCTCATTCATAAAGGCTTGATCTTACAGTGTTTGGAATTATAAGGCTCTGTCTGACTTTTTATTAAAACTGACTGATCCATATCTTAATCTTTGAATATTACTTCATGCTTTTGTGGTTCTATTTAAATAACCATTTGGGGTTAAATATTGAAAAAGGCTCATTTCAACTTGGTACGTTAAGGCTCTACTTCCCATCCAATCACAAACTGGTGATTGTTCCTGTTGAGAAAAAAAATCATCAATCAACATGAAAATAACTTATAATGTTATAGCTTGTTGTGTTAATTAACAGTAAATGGTGGTTTTCTGGACCCTTTAAAATAAAAATAAAAAATACCATACCAAAATGTATTTTATTTGATGCAGTCTAGTCCTAATGTGCTTCAAAACTGCCTCCATAGTGAAAAATGTCCATTGAATCATATTCATCCAGGTCACAGTCAAGATTTAGATATTTTGCATTGAAAGCACCATGGGGCTGCAGGCCTTGTTGAGCTATAAAGGTAGATTTCAGTACATTTTTGCCAACTGGGACGTCAAAAGTTGCTCAGTATCTCAGAGTTTTGAATGTTTGAGTCTTGAGTTTGAGGCTGCGTGGATAAAGACATCATAGGGTCGAGGCGTGCCAGTGCTTTACAGTTTTGTGCTTCCTTTCCTTTTTCGGGATCTAATCAGATCCCCATTTTAACCACTCCTTAATTCCTTAGCTTGCCTAGACATTGTATGGAACTACAAAGGTGTGTCTCTGAATTTGCAAACGTGGCTGAAATGAGTAAACACATGGACACACACCACCACTAAGTAGCTTCGTGTTCGTACAGGTCGTTTTAAATACCTCGCGCCCTGGAAGAAGAAGTGCTTTTTCGATGCCAGATAATGTGATGTCAGACAGGGTGGGGAAATGGGATATATATATGTGTGTACCCTCCTGAAGGCTGGAGGGGTAGGATTCAGCAGAGGTACAGACACACCCTGTGCTTTGCTTTAGCTGTCAGCACATACTGCCTGCATAGGGGACCACACTGGTGGGACGTATGAGGGTATCAGCCCCAAACTCTCATGATAACGCTCAGTAAATTGAGCTGTACAAGCCTAGTTTTGAAATGTGTGCTGGAATGCAGCTTCTCTTAAAATGAGACTTAACAAGATTTGTTGTCATAGGACTTTGTTGACTAATTGAATTAGTGAATTAGTCTTGGTATAAATCATTAGTTTTCACCTCCACGTGAACGCAACCATAGAAAATAATCATTTTGCGGCCTACAGTAATAATCCATGTCATTTTCATTTTTGCTGCTCTCTGTCGCTAACCAACATCTAGCCAGCTTTTCCATTTGATTCTAACCACGCGGTGTCAGGTTGGTCTTTCCCAGAGGTGCACAAGAAGTGATGCGTTTTACGTTTTGTGTTTGTTTGGAGTAAATAGAAGAACTGGGTGGTTAGGGTGAACAGCCATAGCCAACCGTGGCTGAACAGACGAAGAAAAGAGTGCCACTTACAGAAATATCATCAACAGAAAAAGACATAGATCCTACTGTTCACACTGTTTGATTGACAGGTGATCTCTGGGGGAAAGATTAGTAATGTTCAGGGCGCGGTCATTCATCAGCAGCCCTTCCCTTAACTATCTCAACTCCCATTTCCTTCTTTTTTCATCATATTGAGTAACTCCTGCTGTGAAATGTTTGAGGAATGCTCTAAATAAGTAATGATTAACCTTAGGCGTGTATGTGTGTGCGTGTGTGTGAGTCAGCATATAGCAACCTTGCAACCTTTAGTCTTGCAAGGTGTGTGGATATGCATTTTGTATATTATGTATTTTAGCAGTAAGCAGTGTAACATAAAACTATTTCACCATAGACTTTTATGGCTTTTAGTGTCACCACTGACTCAGCTTGTGCATGTGTGTGTGTGTGTGTTCTTGCGCAAACTAAGCGATTCAGCGAGAGTGCAGGCAGGTTACCACACCTCGTCTTTCCCCGCCTCCTCTTCTTCTTTTCCCTTGCCTCAATACACCAGCGTGACACCAGCGGAAGGAAGGGGAGGAAGGGGTGTGTCCGAAGCCCCACCCACCGCGTTCTCCAAACTCGCACACTGCCTCTAAACACACACACACACATACACACACAAGGACAGGCCCAGACTTCATAGCCCACAGGCACCGTTTACTCTGAAAGGAATAGAGAGAGAGAGGGGAAAGTGAAAAAAAGGAAGGGCAGAGCCGAAGCTAACGAGGGAGAGAGAGGTTGAGAGGCAAGGAGGGAGAGAAATCATAGGTTTCTGAAGTGCTGAGTGGATTGCGGCCACAGGACTGCATGACTGGGAAGAACTGAGGAGTCAGAGGGGATAGATAGAAACAAGAAAAGCAGAAGCTTACATCAAGGGGAAAACTCCGGGATTTTTTATTTTTTATTTTATTTACTAAGCAACACTGCGACGAGGTGACAATGAACTCTCAGCAGCAGAGGTATAGGAATTTCTCCTCTGACAGCATGGGCAGAGACAGGGTGCCCTCGGATGAAGGGTACTACCAGGGGATGCTGAAGGCTATGGACGGGAGGAAAGGTACCAGTATGATGGCGTAAAGAAATGCCACTGGGCAAGAGTTAACTGTTGTTTCAGGTGGTTGTTTCAGAGGTGAGAGGAGCATTTTACATCTGTGGTTTCAAATATGGACCGTTTTCAGGTTCTGTATACCAGCTTGAGCCCGCGGAGGTATAATGATTAGTCTACCAACAGTGTAATTTTAGCTGAAAGGGGCCTTTATTGTGATGGGCAGAGAGCTGTGTTTCTGAGCTGTGAGCTGTGTTTCTCCACACTGTGCCTTAAGGGAGGATACTCCCCCCTCGCATCAGCAGCTTTCTCACTTTGTATTGGTCAGCCGAGTCCATTCATAATGTATGGTGCACTACTTGTTGGATAGCATAGTGTTTTGGGGTCACTGACTCACCATACCTGTATTTGTCTTCATGCATTAGCTAGTAAATATGATGATGTGTTGCCTCCTTGTTGTTTTTGGTTCTGAATGTCATGTGGTCATATTTCCCAGACATTTATTATACTATATTATATGAATTAGAAATACACTTTACTTGCTATACATTATAGTCAAGTTGGCTTTTATCAGACTTGCAATGATTGATTGGCTTTTATTAGCAGCGAGGCATGAGTATCACATTAGATGAACGTAGATAAGAGACAAACATTATCTCTTGGCTACTCTTCGTCTCAGAGACTGATGACTCACATTGTTTTGGCTCTTTAACTCCACACCTCTCCGAAACCTGTTTGTGTTTAGTGTCATTTGATACGTAAAGTTCACTCAACCCCATCCACTTGCGCCCCCTTTGGTAGGCAGTGGTGTGTGTGTGTGTGTGTGTGTGTGTGTGTGTGTGTGTGTGTGTGTGTGTGTGTGTGTGTGTTACTGCCTCTGCTAGAAACACATCACTCATTTCCACTGAGGAAAGCCATCATGAGTGCCTATACATCCGTAGGGAGACTCTGACGCCCCTGGCATTGCGTGGTCCAGCGAAAACACACGCAGAGAGAGAGAGAGAGAGAGAGAGAGAGAGAGAGAGAGAGAGAGAGCGAGCGAGAGCGAGATTGATATGCTAGGTGGGTCCTGTTCCCCCCTATACCCCTGTGCCTACCACCTTGTAGCCTGGTGATTGATCACCATTAGATTGCCAGGGCCACGCCACCCACCACAGGCAAGGACACCCAGCTGCTGGATGGAGGGCAGCAAGCAGGGGGGGAGGGCATAGAGTGGAGTATGTGTGTATGTATGTATGGAGGTTGGGAAGTGGGAATAGCTGATAGTGTGTATTTATGTGTGACTCAGTGTTTGCATGCACAGGGGTCCTAGCAGTCGCTGTGGCCATCATGGTGACAGGGGAGGTCAAGAGAAGAGGACAGGCAGCATGTTCAAACACTTATTTAGAGTAGTTTTGTCCTGACAAAAGTACAGTTGTTAGCTAATCAGATACACTAGCGGTCAAAAGTTTTAGAAATGTACATTATTTTTCATTTTTTTCTGACCTAAACTTGTTTTTTTAACCTCTAGCAGTTTACCGCTTACCTTTGTACCATTTCAGGTTATTCACTGGACTTGAATTGCTTAAATTTCAATAAAAACTGGAGAGATGGGGGTGTGCTAAAACTTCTGACCGGTAGCGTATGTCAGAAATTTCCATGATATTACAGCAGCTTCATGTGCAATCCTGGTTTAAAGGTGCCGAACAGGATTTCCATTATAATACTGGATTACAATAAATTTCTTAAATTGCACTGCAGAAAGATGTCTCCTTGCTGTCCTAGGCAAAGTTGAACAGTGAAACCAAAGGACACAACGGGGCGAGGATTAAGAATGTGACTTGTCATGTGCCATGAATCTTTAATAGGAGAGAACCGTTTGAGGCTTATAGACGTAAAGGCTTCGACAAACACGGGCTGAATAATTGAAGGCATTATGGTCCATGGTCATGACCATGAGACTTTGACCTTACCTGGGGCTTACACTAGACACAGAATGATAAAAGATGATATATACCCCAAAACCACCACCACTACTACTAATTAAACCGTATAGAACAGTATGGCTGGGGGTACAGATGCACCTCTGGATAGGATTAGTGTCACCCTGGCCTTTTAATGAAGATAATCACCATCAATATTTATTTATATAGCACATTTTGTACATTAAGATGCAATGCAATGTGCTTCACATCAAATAAAAGTGCACAGATTCAAAATCACATGTATTTGCCCTTAACCGCAGTTAGTCTCAAAGAGCTTCACAATGCCCATAGTGTGAGAACAATTTATGGTGGCACACGATACCCCCCCCC
>CABFOQ010003587.1:4018-26182 GCA_900660455.1 Gephyroberyx darwinii | reverse complement strand
CCCCCCCCCCAGCCAGAGGAAAAACTCCCACAATATGTACAATACATAATATCTTCTGAAATAACTGAAAATGTAAACAGCTTTCCGTCTTCACACTTCGAGAATGTGTGTGAGACGTATGTGATAAGCCACGAGGAGTCATGAAGGTTAGGAAGGCGCTTCGAGTCAGTTGTTATCTACTGAAGATGAACCCGTTGTGTCTAATCCTCGAAGAGACTGAGTACTCCTGTGTGTTGTGTTTCTTCTCTTCTTACAGCCGTATTAAACTTTTGGTCAGCCTATCAGTTTGTGCTTGACCTTAACACTATTATCTCTCCTTAGAAACCAAACACAGCCAGTGATTAGGTAGGTGGACCAATAGACCAATATCATACAATACAGTTTTGTCTGTTCACATATTCTAATCAAATGTTTGTTACCATTCTTGTTCTTACTAAGCGATCTGTCACTACACTTTAATATGCCGTCCTATTTACGTCGTCCCTGGAAATCATTTCGTACCAGCAATGCCCGAGAATCGTCGGGGCCGCAATGCCTCACCGCCTCATTGTCCTGACAGGGCACAAGCTGTTGTTTTATCATTTTGTGCGGAGGCGGCGCCATAGCTGAAGGTTAAAACAAAGATTGGGGTGGAGAGGGTCCTACACAAACACTCCCAAACAATCTAAAACCCCCAAGCAAAGTCAGTTTGAGTTAACACAAAGGGAGCTGTGGCTCAAAAGAACATTAAGTTAGATGCCACTCTCTAAGGGGCCACAGTCCGTCACCGTAATGCACTGTGACACATCTTCCCCCCGTAACATACACTGACTCAGTGAAGCCAGTCGAGGTTTATAGGACACTCACCACAGTGTTATCGTATCAACCCACAACCCCGCACACTTACATTAGCAGCACACTGTAACAGTGATTCATTATTGCGCTCAATCAATTTAGGCCTATTACATGGTTGGCAGGCCTATTTATCCTATGCTTGTTTATTTCAGGGCTGCACGAAAGCCTTGAGAGCTAATAAACTAGACTAATAATGATTAAAAATCATAGTATCGTAATTAAGTATTGTGTTCATATGATCACTGAATGTTTTCCCTTAAGTCAACAGTTATTTCTCTTTTGATACAATAGAGACCATCCCTTGAAGAGTTCGTATCCAAAACATTATATGATCATTCTAGAAAAAAAGTTCAACATTCAATCTCTGGAAACTAGAGAAGATCAGGTCTTGAGAAAATGTTCTTCTGCCAGCCAAGGACTTAAGTTACCTACTGTCTTTTACAAAGCAGCAGAATTTGTTTTCATTTCAGTTATTTTTAAGTGTTGGTGTCAAATTTGTTCAAATGGTTGCCGTATCATTTGGAAACCAAACACTTTTGAAGCAATATGCAGGCATGTGGAACACTTGCGGCTCTGCTCTCCATTGCCTGTGGCCACAGCTTGGGTGTCACGGTGGAACAACCAAACCGATCACCCATCAGTCTGTCTTTTCAGACAGACAGACGTGTGGACATGACTGTCATAAATAGGTCAGCCATGTGTGGTACCCATGGCATGTGGGCAATGGCAGCCAGTCTCTCAAATGGACATGCTCTCTTTTAAGCCCCCTGATCAGACTGTCAGTCAACAAGCAGTGCCCCTTACCCAGGCAGCCTCTCAGGCCACTTACACAACTTCCGCAGGGACGAGAAGTGACAGAATACCAGGAAAGATAGTGTGTAATTGGGGGAATTGGGAGAATGGGTGGATTGTTTGTGCTCACCCATTTGTCCTTGTCTAAAGCTTTTGGGGGCTGCTTTAACAAAGGATGAAAATAAAATTGAATTTGTTATTGGGAGGTCACTGCCCTTGATTGTGTCCGGCGATTACTGGTAAGTTGATGGAATAGAACAATCTTGTTTGGACCAGAGTCAGGGCCATTTACAGGATTAGTGTCCTTGAAAGAAACCTGATCAAATACTAAATGTAATGACTTGGATACATCCATTATTCTGTGACCCACTATGGTTGTAGAGTAAATGGCTCTTTGTCAACTGAGCCTCGAATGTTTGAGTATGCATGGCACCTGTTCAAACCATTACTGTATAATATGCTCCTCTATTTCCATTAAGCTGGTTAAATAGAGAATCAGGGCCATTACAATGCACAGCAGTTCTGTGTTTTCTCTCCTTCCCTATTAATTCAGCAGTGGCAGACCCCCACTGCTGTAAATGTGTAAAAACAATGACAATTCATCATCTGGCCTCATTGTTTATGACAAAACAAACAAATAATGGGTAATTTGAGTGCAATTATCCTGCACAGTAGGATACTAAGTAGCAGATTCCTGACTCAGAACGATATCGCCCCTGCTTCCTGGGGAAATACTGCACTTGATCCGGTCCAATCTATGCATGGACACAACCTCAGGTCACAGGCTAATAAGAAACATTTTCACCAGCCCTCTCCAAAAAACAAAACGAACTAGCCGCTGTATTAGAAGGCAACTTCATCTTGACTTCTGTATACTCAAAGTAATCCTGAATCTAGACGTGACCCTACATTTGAAATACTATTTCCCATAAATCCACAATACCACTGTAAAAAGATAATTCCATTTATTTTCAACCAACCTTATTGGTTTTTCTGCCATCATGCCGATCAATTCTAATCAAAATTTTGTATAGAGCTCTATGTACCCCTCATTTTGCAGAGAGTGCTGCTCTCCAATCTCCAATCCAAGCAATTAAAAACACCCTTGCAACACAATTACATTTGCAATCACACAACATTTCAGCTATAAAAGCCCATTATGTTTTTTGGCATTGCTCACACACTTCCTTCCTTTATTCTGCTGGCTGCCGGTCTTCATGCTCACACGAGGGGGTGATTTGGGTTCAACTTCTTTCTGTTGGCCTCGTTGGTTTGGGTTGGACAGCAGCATTCCCTGCAAACTGAGGGGTACATACTAGAGCTCTACAGTGAAGTAACTGACAAGGTTTTGATCTGAATCTATTGACATGATGACATAAACTAGGAAAATAACCACAATTATCCTTTAATAGAATGTGTATAACTCGATAAGCTTGCAGTTTGCACCTTAATGGATTTAGCTCAGAGACAAGAGACAGAAAGACAAAGTCATTGTGTGGTGGAGGTGAGTATGATCAGTATCTCTCTTGGCATCTATTCCTTGCTTGGCTGGCCTTTCTGCCCTGTCACCAGCCATCATTTCAACCCGGCCCCTTCAATGCCTGTTGGCTCGACTCGCCTTCACTCTTATCGCATTAGGCCAACAAATGGCATCACACGATTGCATTTCTTTGCACTAACATCATCACACACACACACACACACACACACACACACACGGACACATTACAATTTACACATGCAAATGTATGAATGCACATAGAGATACAGATGCAAACAGACAGATATGCATATTTACACACACACACACACACACACACACACACAGTCCACTTGCTGCAGAGATGTGTGTGAGCTCTATATCAAAAGGTCATTGTCTTATTTCTTCAGGGACTGAAGACGTTTGTTTACCAAAACCTCTGGGTGGAGAGCAGCAAAAGAGCAAGGTGGAGGGAAGAAGGTGTCTCGTACGTCTACTTTATAAAAGAATGAAACACTCCTCCCCTTCCCCTTCCCCTTGCCCTTACTGGCTCCTAAGTCTAGAGACACTTGAGGAGGTATCAGTCTACTCTGCTCAAGCCAGCTCTAATCCTGCTTGAAGCCGGCAGCCTCTCCATGTCCTTCTCATCGGCATCATTAAAAGTATCCCTGTCCTTTAGACTTCCCTTTCACTGCCCGCTGCTTGCTAATCAACCAGGCCAATTACAACCAGTTATCTGGAGTCAACAAGCATCCGGGAGGGGTCACAAGCTCCTTCCTCTCGCTTCCTTCCTTCCACCAGGAAAATGAGAACTGGTATCTGTGTGTGTGAGAAGCAATGCCATAGATACAGCAGTCAAACAGCGTGCCAGCAACAGGAGTGCACATTGTGTAACTAAATACAGCACATTGAGTATACATAGAGATTCATTTCTCAAACTTTTTGCATGATTGGCGGGGTTAGAGTTTCAGGCAGCAATCTAATACTACCCTCAAGGTCCCTTGAGAAAGAAGTCTGACTGGCGGTGCGAGCAAGAGAGAGAGCAAGGGTGCAGTGCGCAAATTGAAAGTAATCCTAAGGCCTGGCCGGCGGTGCTGCTGGATTCGCATCTATTCATAATTCATCACTCAACAGCAGTGAGGTGGAAAAAGTTCTGTCCATGTAATAAACCGGGAAGAGACACCGTTGAAAGGCACTGATGGGATCAGGCAGATCAACCTCTGTACTACGGAAGGTCCCAGGTGAAAATTGCTCTTGTTATAAGCAGAAAGAGACAGATAGCAGGGCCGTTGTGTGGGAATCTGTCTATTTCACATCATATGAGATGCTACTGCAGTCACTCGACAGTGTTCAGGAGGAGATGAGGTGACTGAGTCACTGTCTGTTTTTGTTCTATTGTCAAAAGCCTAGTTAGGCCGCTTCCAAGCGTTACTAGCTAAGGCTCTTGCATTGAGAGCCATTTAAGCTAGCAGCAGCTATCCTTCCTCTCACAGCAAGACCAGATGGATATAAAACGACCTAGTACTCTAGCAAAAGCATTCAGCGGACCAGCTGGAGCACCGAGGAATCGTTACTGAAGCACCAGTTTGGATTTGAAACCGGGTTAGTAACACGAACATGACTCACTGGCACCACAGAATATTCAATTAATTGCAATTCCTTTGCAAGGTGATGCCGATACTTTAACTCAATCAGCGGAAATACAATACAGGAGTCCTTCAGCAGGTTGACGCCCGCAGACATTTCTGGAGGAAAAGCAGCAACAATTCAATATGATGACACAGACAGATCATTCCCTGCACTCACTCAAATCCACTCTCCAATCAGCAGTTATCTAAATAGAAAAGATTGAGAAATATCACCCTAAAAAGTGGAAGCAAGCTCATGACTTTAAGTGGTTTTTTTTAATTAAAAGATAATACATTTGGCTTTTCACATTCACTTCTATTATCAGTTGCTATGGCAAGTAAACAAACTCTATAAGCAAAAGGTCACTGAAAATCTAACTTCCTCGTGCTTAACTCAACATAAAAGTACAGCTTGTCTGGTGATGACATATTGCGGGGGTGACTTTGGTTGTCAAGGGTGTTACTGGTCCTGCGGCAGACCGGCCGCCTGCAGTTCTGACACAGCACTGACCTGGAGGCGAGAAGGAAAAGGGTATCGTGAAGCGGGGAAAGGGGGAGGGGTGTGGAGAAGACGGACCGTGGGGAGGAGGCAGCGAGACGGGATGTGGTGAAGGCCAGCAGGGGTGAAGGCAGAGGTCAGCAAACTGTGGTGTGGCTTGTGAAGCAGAAGAAGAAGACAGGGGGAGGAGAAAAAGAGTAGGAGGAAAGCGAGAGAGAGCAACGCGGGAAAGGCCGCTGAAGATGGGTCAGCGGTCAGGACAAAGGTAGATAAGAGAGGGAGTTCTTGTGGCAGTGCTGAAGCTAAAGTGGAGGAGGATGATGGAGGGGTTGGAAGAGAGACAGACAGACATAGCTGAACAGAGATACAGATATGTTCCCTGTAGATCACAAGTCAGAACTCCATAGGGCTCATTACAACTTTTGGTTCATCCGCTCCTTGCACATGAGATAATTTGCTATCGAGTCAGCTGGTCATGAAAATAGAAATAACGCATTGTCAAAAAGGTCCGTTAAGCACTCTATGAGCAGAAATATGAAAGGTTATTATATTACACATGGTGGTTCTCTGGCCCACTTTCAGATCTGTCCGTGACGTGGGGCTGACGTCCTCAGCTCCGTTCCTCTCCACTGTAACATGATGCTGGCTGGCCTGTCACACTTACTGACCTTCCCTCCCCTCTCCTCTGCCTCATCTGCTTCTTGACTGACTGAGTACTGCGTGGGCGCCTCATCACTGTCACAGGAATGGCAGGAATAAGAGTCCCGTGGTTCCACTGGAGGCCCTTGTGCGTCATGTCTGTAGTCAGTCTGATCAAACCCGTCTTACAGCAGAGGAGTCCTCAAAACAAGTGCTTACGTGTCTCAGTGAGGCGTCCATTTTGGACCATCTACATCCTCCTCTTCCTCTGTTTCTTTGTTCACACTGACATTTGAGCTGGAGCTGGGTCTGTCAGAGCTCTTCGCATTATCTGAAGGGGGTAAACATTATGATTTGAATGGTCAAAACAACCAAAGAGACTGCTGGACCACAGATCAGGCCGTTGATGTGTTGTGACCCATCCACAGGTAAATCCAGGGATTTCAATTCTGCCGGTACTTTGTAATTTGTGGCACCTCAGATACATAACTCTCATAAGATAAGACAAATAGAGGAGGAGAATCCCCTGCAGTCAGACAAATTGAGGTCACATTAGAAGACAGACTTCTCCTCTCCACCATTTACACACATAAATAATAGATAAACGATGAAAAATAAAATAGATGACTGCCCATTTGTCTTAAGAAAGACAGAGAATATGAAGATCTATCATGCTCCGTCTCAACTCTTACCCGTCACGTCGGTGTACGCAAGTCTACGCAGACTTGGCCATCTGCGCCTCCTAAAACTGAGCTGACCAACATTACAACGGGCTTTTGAGCCTTTGTTTCCGGAGCAGATTTGACACACAGCTCCAAAATACAATTTCTCAAATAAATGGGGCACATCCATAATAAAATTGTCATAATTTTGAATTGAAGTGAAAATAACAATATCCACAAGTGTCTCCCTGACCAATAATTATCCCCGTCTGACACACATGCGGGCAGCAGGGTGGCCTGGCCTGGGATTATAGCATAATGACATGATGATGAAATGTACTGGGCCATCCAGCTCTGTCTATGTTATGCTGTGTTGTCCATATTTCAGATGAGCCTGTTTATATGGCCTACTTCGCTGTCCCACCCTCTAATCCTGTGCTGTTGGGCATTGCCACACTGCGCGGCCCACTCCACATCTCTCCTACACTCGGCTTTAAACTCGCTGCTGCCAAGACAAGCTGAATTGGGGACGACTGACAGCCTAAAACAGTCCCTATAGGAAAATGAGACCATATTTGTAAGTGACTAACAGGCGGGACAAATATTGTCTTTCTCTCGTGGCTCCATTGTGAATGACTTATCTCCACACTATCGGAGAGAGAAGCAGCAAGAGCAATAGTAAATAAGTAAATAATCTCACATCGCAATGCTCAATTTCACACATATACACGTACGCACATATTTGTGTGTGCGTATGTGTGTGATTTCTTTCCTGCCAAGCTCAGCCTGATAATGTGAGAATAGTGCAGTCTGGGATCCTGCTGTAATTAGCCAAGAGTGTTAATTACAGGAAGAATGCTAAGGCAATTAGGATCTCACGCAACAACGCTGGCGCTGGCATCTCTCCTCGTGGCAGAGGGAGGGGATCTTCATTGTTCGAATTACTTCTTGATAAATCTTCCAACATCAGCATCAGCATCCACCGCTCTGCGTTCACCGAAACGCCTGCACGGGAGCTTCAATGTAAGAATTTAAAGCTAGATAATCATTTGTTAAATACAGTATCCACAAAGGTATTCGTTCTCTCTCGTTTCCTTTTTGCGGCCCATTAAATAATGAAGGGATGAGTCGCTGTTCATAGCTGAGTACTGAAGTAGGAAGCTGGAGATTCAGTATCTGTGCCATGCCTTCTGAGAGCCCTGCTAATGCAACATGGAGCCCCTTGTTAAAAGAAGAGGCAGAAAAGAGAAACAATGCGTGGAGATGCTGACCGTGAAGAATACACAGAAAAATGAAAGACTTGACAAAGCAAGCGAAAAACAATAAAAAAAAGAAAAAAAAGAAAAGAGGACGGGTATGCCATCATACAGACAGTTGACATTAAAAGGCGAGGTAATGTTAAAAAAAAATGACAAATTGAAAGAGAGCGAGGAGAGAGATTTTTTAAGCAGCGGCGGATGAAAAAAAGAAGTCAGAGATGTGAGGTGGTTTAGGGAAGGTGACGAGGGATTATACAACTTGACAGAACCATGGCAGGAAGAGAGCGTAAGAAATGGATTTGTCGAAAAAGGAGCCACTTCAGAGAAACAGTGATAGAGCAGGCATGTGTGAGCGTCTGTGTGTGTGTGTGTAAGTGTGTGATTGGATGGGTGGTTGACAGGAGCACTCTCTTGTCTCTCTGGTGCAAATCTCAACTCACGAGAAATTGTATCGTGGAGTGCACTGCTGCTACCCGTGCGAAAACTCTGACTAATAACGGCGTCTAATAGGGGACATGCAGACTGACACAAAAATACCCACACGAGCACAAATTCTAATGCAAACACACACACACACACTTAATGCTCCATAGGGAGTTAACAGTAGAGCCGTGGCAAATGTCACAGGTTTTCAGCTCTCTGTGATGAAAGCGACGGAGGAGGAGGAAGGAGGAGCAGGGACAGATTGAAACGTAGAGAGGGAGGAGAGAGTGACTCAGCTGCTCTCCCTAAAGGCTTCCAGGAAGAAGAGAGGGATGAAGAGGCACCAAAGAGGAGGGGTAAGGAGAAGGACTAATCTGGTCTCTCAGTGTTCATGTTCCCTCTTCCGCTACACTTTCAAAAAGAAATGTATGAAATGTTCAATCTGGATAGTATGTACATGAAAGGCCAAGGAGGGGGTCAAATAACCATCCTGGGTCAAATTCACCTATACACAGTATACTATATCATACAGAATGTGTACTCAAAGTGTACTCACTGTGTCACGCCACTTCACCACCCTACTCTGAGGCTGACTGGGACATCGTGGTCCTTCATCTTGCATGCTAAGGGCCTCTCTAAAGTCTGTATGTGCCGCTGAGGGCCCTGGGTAATTGGGCCCTGCCTACACATCAAACGTAAATCTCTTCTGACATTACACAGGAACTGAGTACTGGATGCACTAGGATGAAACGGCATGCTGGATAAAGCCAGAAACTCACACACACACACAGACACAAACCAAAAAGCACATCCAAACAGACACAAGTGCAACTGTATTGTGAAGTACAAATTATTAACAGGATCTTCAGAAAGTGTTTACTCTGACACAAACCTTTCTAACATCACGCTGCCTTCCCGACACCGAGACAGTCGAGAGATCCGTCTAAAGCGGTTCTGATGAGCTGTTCTGAGGTGAACGGAGAGAGGCGGGAGGGAGAGAAAACAGAAACTTCTTAAAAAGATTCAAAGCGGTGAGACATATATAAGTGACAGAGTGAAGCGAAGGCAGGCGGTGTTGTGTTCGGTAGATAGAGAATTTCTGGCAGCCTACTGTCGGGCCCCGATACCTGATTCTGTGATCACAGTATTTTCTAAAAGAAATTAAAAACAACCAATGACAGGCTTGGGAGAGGAGAAGCGTCACCCCCAGTCCGACTATCATGGCTCCCTCGATAAATTCATAGCATGTCCCTGAAGTCCAGAAATGACGTGTCCTCTTCACCTCAAACAGCACAAAGAGGATATTACACCTGTCAAATTGAGAGAAGGCGACAGGCGAACATCAAATAGGCTAGACTTGACAATGCACACATGCAGGCGTACACATACACTTGCATACATATACACGCACCCAAGCAGTGGCACACACAGAGATATTCACAGACACCATGAAAGCACACATCCACAGACTGAGATCTGTACTGACAAAAAGAAGAAAAAAACATCTGTGTAGCAGCCAGCAACCACGCCGCCATACGTAAAAATGGATTTGGTATTTTCTCTAATGTATGTGGAGAGGAGAGTATAGGCTCTTATCTTTTTTTCTACACCAGTCCCCTAAACAAAGGAAGAGAAACTCGCCACACAGCTCCCACAGTTCAAAGCAAAGATCCTCAGCAGAGTTTCTGATCAAACAGCTCTGACAGCCAAACTGAATCCATACGCTCCCAAAAGAGGAAAACAAGGAAGAGGAAGATAGGGAGGAAGAGGAATCAGTCTGTTAAGCACAATCTCATCACACTGTTACACATGGAAACATACAGCCGCAGATGTATTAGTTCAAATGATGCAGAAAAAAAAAAAAAAACAAGCGTGGGGATTTTCCCTCGAGCTTTGACATCCTTTAAAAATGACAGGTTGGAGGAGGAATTTTCCTAAAAATATATTGCGCCTTCACTGGGGAAGCATAAAGAGATCCGTTTGCTTCTCGCACAGCACATCCTTCCACTGACACAAACACAAGCAGCATAATGACTTTAGTTCTGCACAATGAGGCCAACAACATACCATCACAGCTCTCCATCATTAGCACATCATCACAGCCCTCAGATACAAAACAACTCAAGCTCTATTCAACTTGGATTCGTACTATTAAAGCAGCTCCTGGGATTATTACCAGCAACATCCAGTACAAATCTGCCATGTCTTTAATTTAGTAAAAACTCCAGAGTGAATGACCTACTGTTTATTGACAAACTCAAAGGTCATCTGATAATAGCGATCCAGTTCAAACTGACATCTCCATAATGTAATAATGTGTTTTCAATTTTTGGCAGCTGGCAGATTGTCGTAACACACGCAAGCTACTAGCTCAAATGGCCTAATGGAGGCAGGATTGCAGGAGACTTTTGACCTCAGTGCTAATGCATCAACCACCCACACCACATGGTGGGGACCCATGGGAAGGGGGAATGGAGGGAGGAAATAAAATCCCTATGAAAATCAAAATCTTGCAAATTGATGCAATTCATCTCTTTATCAAGTTAGTTACATCTCAAATCTAGTGTCACTGACCAGTGTGTGCATACAACCAGAGGGGTAGATCGTGACATATTGAATCTGGGCAGTAATTTGCAGGGAATCACAGAAATACTTTATCCTGTGGTCCACTGGAATTACACAGATAGCCAGTAGAATTACAGGCAGTGAAGGTGGGTAAACCAGGTGGGTTTCTTTTCCACAGATAAAATGGAAGGTTAACTGAGTTTGGGTGTGTTTACAGGACCTGGTAAAACTATTCCAGTTGGAAAAGGGCTTTGCTCTACTGACATCCTGTTGGACTCCTGCTCAAATAGAGAAGATCACTGACTTGCAATTCCACATGCTATGGCTATAGGGTTCAAATCTCAGTCCACACCATGTTCCTGTTGCAAGACCCTCCCCTAAAGCAAGCGAGAAAATAATATACCAAGAAAGCAACACAGGAGCAATAATCAAAGAAGGCACGAAAGAAAGGAGGAAGGCAAGAAAGAAAAGAAGCCAAAAAAGAAAAGCAAAAACGAACAACCCACTGATCAGTTCAATCTATTCCCCTGGTTCTACTGATCTCCACTTCATGAAAATGATTTGATCAACTGATTATGTATTTTATGCTCAACAGCAGCAGGAGGATAAAAGTCGGCTTTCAGACTGGTATCGTGGATCCACGGGACAGAGGGAGAGAGACATTGGCAGAGACTGATATGAAAACCGACAGCTCGCTGGGATGTTTCAAATAGGTTCAAAGCCCAATCTCTTAATGAGAAGGAGTGGAGAAGGAGTGGAGGAAGCAGCTAATACTTGAAAGAACTCAATAAACAAAATGTCTGTGCTGTTTGCGCAGAAGCAGATCTCGTGTGCAGCACAAATAAAATTCAATCTCATCATCAATCTCCATCTAGCTGCATCGTCGTCGCCTCGCAAACAGCTGACCGAACGGCATCGGGGTCAGAGTCCAGCCGATTCTAACAGACTGTTAACTGTCGAGCGCGGAAGCGTCTATTTGAAGAAAGATTAATTAATCCAACGTTAATACCCTTGCACAGCACAGTGCATCAGACCACAACACATACGGCTCTCATTAAGAGTAGAAATCATTAGCAGGTTCAGCACTGAGGGGCCGCGATGTCAACACAACTGCTATTTTTGATCATCAAGCATTTAAAAATTAATTAGAAGAAGCCAATGACACGTGTGTGTGTGTGCGCGTGTGTGTATTGCACATATTACATATTAGAGGCATAGTAATAAAATACCACGGCCCCATAGCATCAATCTTACAACAAAATAATAACGCAGCCAGGCTGTCTTATTTGATGGGATGACTTGTTAATCTTGTTAATTGAATTACATCACCAGAGCTGATTAAAGAGCTGTCTTATTTACAGGGCCCATGGAGAGATCGTTTGAAAGATGTCTGTAACTCGAGTCAACCCACGGGGCCACAGCTAACATGTGGTTCAAAATACCAACAGTGCGCCATGACTGCACGGCTCGGCTATGGCAGTGTTTCAATTCCAGGAGGTATTCTACCAAGTCTGAAACGCCGACAGCAGTGGCGTGCACAGACTGATCGGAGGTTGGACGGAGCAGGGGCAGAAATCTTTAAAAGGGCACTTCCCCAGCAAGGCTAGGGGGGTCCACCTGGGAATGCTCACCTGGGAAGAAATATTTGAAAATCTGCTTTTAAAGAGTTTAGTACAGCAGCATGTACATACTCTTTCATTCAGTATTGATATTTCTGGTTGCTTGGTTTACACAAAATAGCACTGGTATTCAGTGATTGACATTTCCACCTTCATCCACAGGTTGCACTATTCTATCAAAAATACTGGGGGTCCACAGGCCCTTCAGATCTCCAGGTGAAACTGTGCTAGGCTACTAAAAATGAAGAATGCCTTTTTGGCATGTTTGGTGTGTCATTTTGAAAATGTGGCCAAAAGTAATGATACTATTAAATTAGACAAGTCAAATAGACGTAGGTCCAGGTTTAAAAAGGACAAAAAGGGCAGGGGGCTTTCCATTTACACTCTAACTCAATTCTCTATGCCAATCACAACCCAGTCACGGTGGTCGATCCATACAGGGAATATTGTTTTATGGCTGGCCAGTCACAGTACTTCAAGCTGCCAGCAGCCAAGAAAATACATAAAATGAAATGAGCTGGAGAGCCTGACAAGTATATAAACTCCCCAAATACACCAAGCTGTTTAGTGTTAGAGACGCTTTGCACTCCGTTACACCCAAAGACAAATGCCTTCAAATATCAACTTAGTCGCACTATAAAGATTTTATTTGTCTACTTTTCAGCTGTGTGGTGGTAAAAATAGAGCAAATCACAGTATTTTGGATTAACATCCAGAGGACCACATGTGAGAAGCAATGAGTGAACAAAATGACCTAAGGCATGAGGCATAAGGCATGATAGTGTCTGACCTTCTCCTTTGAAGTGGTGTGCAAGCATTGCCTACCTGCACTAATGTCGATTCCTTCCCTTTTAATACTCATGTAATGACACGGCCAGCTCGTCACAGTCTTTCATCCAGAGACCTCAGAAACATCAAATATGCAGCACCCATGTAGTAAAAATCCCTTTTCCCTTCTCTCTCTGTGTCATCTGTGCCATGGTTTCAGCTCTAAGCCTGTCAAATATCCTCAAAGGTAACAAGAGGTCACGTAGACAAACTCATTAGCTGAAACGTCAAATGAAGCAATCGTGTTTTGACATTACGGAGACACGGTGAACTAAGGAAAAGCATTATGCTTGAAATAGATAAGACAGCTGTCATAGTCAACCTAGCTGGCCATGCCTTTGATGAGTGCTACTATGATACTGTAGCACTCGGGCAGTACATGCACTGCGCCATACTGAAATCAATGGAAGCTGATGTAGTTTTCAATTCTACAAGATGATGTTTTCTTCTTACTTTTTGAGAAGGCATAAATGACATCATCCTCAGGAAGCAAAAAAAGTTAAGTGAGGAACTCAAATTGACTCCTCAACATCAGAACAATTTCATTACATGGCCCTGCTGCATTGTACTGGGCTTAAGGATTGCTTTGGCTTTAATCCTATTGGTTTCAAACATCAGAACAAAGGGCTCCATAATTACTAGTACCTGCATTAGAGTCAACGAAGGGCCTAAGCCCTGGCATCAAATTCCTGAGTCTGATGTCACTAAACAATACCAAATAGCTTTTAGATCTGTGATTCCAAGGTCGATTTCATATTTCATGTCACGCACCTGATCATGTCCAGCCAGCTCATGAATTGCTTGTAAGTCACAGATGTTCTCTAAGGTTACAGCCTCATCTGAACATCCATAATGGCATTACAGTAGCCAATGAGTGGGAGGGTGGCCGACACAGACAGGCCCATATTTCCCACTGATCAGTCCAGCTGGACATTTTAGCCACGACAGCTGACCAGTCAGCAGGCCTGCAGGTATCACAGCCACTCACAGGGGCACTCTCTCCTTTCCGTCCTGCACTGCTGCCTCCTTCCCTCACTCTTTTCGCACTCTGCACTGCTCTCTGTAATAGCAGCAATGTCCTAATGTTGCTGACAGGGGATGCATCTCTGTTTTACTACCCCCATAAAAACTGTACGAATGGAAACAATGAGGCTGAGCATTGGCAGTGTTGAGCTGAGGTAATGTCACTATTGAGTACAGCCGACAGCTTTATGCACAACAGCAAGGATCAGGGTGGGAGGGGGAGTGTAGGAGTAGTAATGGACAGGAGAAACTGGCTTGATTCAGCAATGCACTCCATGGGCCATATAGGGCTTTCAATAAGGCATTTCATTATTGGCAGTTAAAGCTGCCAAATACGGAGGCTAAGTGGCACCATAGGTGCCATTAAGGACTACTGAATAATAGCATTAACTTCCATACCAGCATGCTCTGTGTTTCTCTAAATGATGAAGGCTGTTGCAACACTCTACAACATGCAAACAACCAGGGACCCATGAGAGGCCATAACACACAGTAAGACAACATGGATAAATACAAGCATAGTGAAATCAGATGAGGCAACGAGGAAAAACAAAGTCAGAAGTGTCTTTTAAGCCATTAAGACTATGATCATCATTATGGGAATAAAAAAATGATTTACATTTTAATGCTCTGTGTCACAAAGACACATAGCCAAGCAATAATAACAACTATTATGATAATATAACAGTACAGTTATTAATTTTGTAGTTAGAATTACAATTGAACTGTGTTGTAATTAACATGGTAGATTACATGTAATTAAATAATTAGTAATAATTAAAATAATTATCATTTTAAGCATTCATGTTAACGGTGTAAATGCTATTGGTCCGCTGCTGTCGACAGGATTCCTGGGGCAGTGGCGCACCAGGGTCCCTCTCGGGCCACGAACAGGTTAAAGGAGAAATTGTACACAAACCTACCTGAAAATCAGTTGATCTCCGGAACTGCAATGAAGACTGCATAGAAGTGAAACAAGGACATAAACAGAGCTGGGAGAGGACTGAGCAAACACAGGCACGGGGACGGGAGCGGGCACAGGCTCAGACGTGTCATGCAGACAACAGGCACCAAGCCACTCAACACCGAGATGACTGCAGGGATCGATCAAAAGCTGCCTTCCCCCTTCTACCCTTCGTTTAGATCATTAAAACCAAATTGAGAACTGGTTAGAGAAGACAGACACAGAGCAGTAGTGTCTGCACGGAGGCAGAGGCGCAGGCACACAATTTCAGGGATGACAGTACAGCAGAGCGCCCGGTGTGAGATAATGAGACCCGGTGTCCATCTGAATTAGAAAACAAATCTATCAGCGTGGACTGCAGCACAGCAGTCTGAGAGCAGGCCGGGGGAGTAAAGTAACAATAAAGCTACCGGACAGCCTGCACGGTCAAATACTTCAACACGGCCACGGTGGTATCGATCTTTGTCCGTCGGGTCATCTGGACTCAACTCTGGCAAGACCCCCGCTGTGATTCCAACCTGATCACAGATGGGTGTGTAAAAGTGACGGCGTGTCTCCAGCGGAAGAAACCCCCCGCAGGAGTGTGTGTTTCCGTGTGCAGTGAGAGATGGGAAGTTGGCTTACCCAGGACTGGAACTTGAGTGGTGGTCCTTCCTCATCCACGAGCCTGCTGGCGTCTCGTCACTCCCGGCTGTCTCGGTGCGTCTGTGCAGGACAACGCTGCTGCTCCTCCACCTTGTAGCAGCAGCTGGACTGGACTGCATCCACTTCCCTTTCCTCCTCTTCTCAGCACTGCTATAGAATATTTACTACCCCCCCTCTGCCTCTGCAGCTGAAACACCAAATGAAATCTGCCTCTATTCCCTCTCTCCTTTGTGCTACAAAAGCCAGTGAGAGCTTCTCGCCCAGCGGGCTACCAGCTTTGTGTCTCGGAGAGGCGTGAGGGCTACCACTGACAGCGGCAGGCAGTATGGGGTTTGTGCTCTCTTATTACTGGATTGCATGTGTGTGAGAGAGAATGTGTGCACGAGAGAATGAGCTCGGAACTCGCGTGTGTGTGTGTGCTGGCATGTGTATATACGTGTGTTGATGTGTGTCAGAGTGTGCGAGAAAGGACCCTGCTGCTGTTCATTGGAGCTCATCTGCACTGTTGCTGCCGCTCTCTACTACGCCGGCTGCTTCTGCTGCATTCAAGTTCTGAGGAAAAGACGGGAGAGAAGAATTTCCTATTTGAAAGTATCGCTCACCTCGGTTTGCAGGTGGTAAACTGTACTTGGGAATTCGGGGTTTAGCCGGTGGACCCCCGTTTCCCCGATGTCAGACGTCACCAACAAGAAAGTACCTGTAGTGTGTTCACGTCATATCGGAAGAAGCAGAAGAACGGGATGACATCTCCTTGGTACAACTTGGAAGCGTTCAGGTGTTAAGCTCGTTGAATGCCCAGATCCAAAATATTGTATTTATTTATTCATTTAAATCATCAATAAATAAGCCACAGCAGATATTGCTCGCCTTTTATCTAAAGTTGATTGTAACAATGTGAATAAAATGTATTTTTATTCCCTTGGACTGCCAGCATCAGTAGATTCGCTGTATTGTTTGCCAACTGTGTTGACAGACCATCACAATTTATGAAGCCAAGTGGGAGATATAAGAGCCTGCAAAAAAATCCCACATGTACTACTTGTTCTATTTACCACTAGGAGGCTGAAGTGAACGGGTTTCCCAGTAGGCAGTTCTTATTTTAAATCATTCACATGAAGTCTACAAGACTATCTTTTTTTTTTTTTAGTTAATAAAATCATTTTGTGATCACAGCTCTGAAAATACCATTATATTTTGTTAAGTGTGAAAGAAGTTGATTAACCCCAACCAAACTACAGAAACCTTCAATCGTGGCGTTTGACCACTTTAAAGGAGTCGTCGCTTTTAACCGTCAAGTTGTTTCGGTTATTCCCATATGACCTGAATGCAGCTTTAGCTTCACAACTCCCTCTGCTAGCCAACAGACCACCTAGGGATCCTCTCAATGTGCACACAAGATGAAGCAAACAATTAACATCTTCCACACGAAATGACATCAGAGAATACAGGAACAGTGGACATGGTTGCATAATGTACTACTGGTTTTCATCATGATACTACAAATGTGCACAAAACAAGTTGAGGGGTGTGATACATTCCATATTTTTAGCAGATCAGACAGTTTACCCACTCCCTTTACTTCTGACTAAAACAGTAGGAGTCCCATTTTACTCTTTAGCAGGCTCAGATGCCGACAAGGAGGGAAGACTCCTGCTGTTCCTTCAGGCACCCTCACACATCTTTTATTTCCCAATGCCGCTTATAAGCTGAGTATAAATCGGAGCCTGAGGCAGTGCAGGAGTGTCATATCCAGGTGAAAATGGAGACTGTACAATGTTCCATCCTATCTGTAGTCGGCACCGTTGTCCTTAAGAGACTATGGGGCTTTCATGTGCCTTTTTCACCTGCAATCTCTATGCTCTGTTGTGCACATTAACCTGAACCTACAGTATAATCCATAGTGCCAGCCTTTACTGGAAATATGAAAAAGTAAATTGAGGTGTTTTCTGATTTGTTTTCTATTATATAATTGAAATATTTCCATTCCTTATTGCACAGTTTTCTAAAAAAAAAACTAAAAAAACTGTTATATAGTACGGTGACCTTGTTATATAGTACGGTGACCTTGTTATATAGTACGGTGACCTTGCTGAATGTAATTTTTCTCTGAACCATTTTCTTGGTGGGAGGCTTAAGGCAAAAGTGTTGATGTGAGGTACCACAGCGCAGTAATGATTACCCTTCAGGGAAATGATGAGAGTGAATCAAATGCACTAAATACGTTATACATAAAACATGCTAGCAATGTACCTGCCCACTGTGCAAGTTGAGGAGGCTATACATCAAAGCCAGGACACTATCCTCATTTATCTTACTGAAAGACATGCTTATCCCCTCTTTCCTGTGCTGTATAAGGGGATGGCAGCGGGTTACCAGAAGATCTCTATCATAATCCACAGATCCAAACTCACTCAGCACAGTATAGTCCCGTATGATACCTGGCAGAGGGACAAAGACACAATGTCCCAGTGCTTTCACTGCTGTCGCTGCCAGATATAAAGAACCAGTCAATTCTGTATTAGGCAAGGTAAGGCAGGTTTATTTGTATAGCACCTTTCATACACAAGGCAGTTCAAAGTGCTTCACATGAGGCATTAAAAGACATTTTAAAAAATAAATAAATAAATAAATCACAGTGCCAATGGATTAAAGTCATTATTCCTATTATGACTATTATGACTATTTATGTGTATAAGTCATATGTATTGTGTGTAGAGTGTGTTTTTGGTGATTTGATTTATTGGTTTTGACGTCTGATGTGTGTGCTGGAAAAGACAAATCAAAAGACAATACAATTAATCTACAGTATTATAATAATTCATAATAATTTCCAAGAAGACATACGTCACTGTGATGAAGGTGTGACGATGATGAGGCTAGGTGCCATCATCATCAAAACCCATAACCCCAAAAGAACACCCTCAAAAGTATTATGGCTTTTATACAACAGTTATCCAAAGAGAAAGTAAGCTCTGTCGCTAATACCAAGAGTTAGCACTGGGGGTTTTGAATGCCGGTACCAACATTTTTAATTGAAGCTTCCAACAGCTCATATTTTACGCCAATTTTATTGCATCTATGCTTTAAATTCTCCATCTGGAATGGTTATAAATCATCTGCAACTTCCACCTACAACCATTATCTTGTTACTTCACAGCTTGAGTTTATGAGCCATCAGGCATTGTTTTAAACCAATTCTGAGCCTCGGACATCGACAACCACAGTTCACTTTTACTGAAGATCACTCATAAAGATTCACCAAACACTGCTGACATTTTAATATGCTGTTTCTCTAAAACTCACCCACTCACTCAGACAAATGAGCTAATGGCCTTGAGCAACTTTAAGCAGTTTCACTCATTTATACACGCCCACTCACTCATAACAAAGAGTTGCGGATTGTGGTGAATGGAGGAGAAAGGAAAGGAAAGCAGTGCAATGAGGTACGTACAATTACCGGAAAAGTCATTGTGCTAAAAAACTCTGAATTTAAAATATATCTGGTTGAGGATTTTCCTACTTCCCACAACAGTGTTTGTGTGAACATGCATTCATGTGCGCTTTGAGTGAGTGAGTGGGTGGGTGGGTAAGTGCAAGTGTATGTGTGAAAAAAACAAACACTGTCTGAATACTCCGGTGTGTAGTTACTGTGATCCATAGGGCTTGGTTTAGTAGGCCAATATTTCTCCAATGTTAGCCGAGAAAAGTGCTTTGGCTGTTACACTTACATCAGGAACATCTTCCCCAGAAAGTAATGGAGGACAAATCATAGAAGACAACAAGGTAAATGTGACAGCGTTTTGTCTTCAGTACAGTTGAAATGTTGTAATGTCTGCCCTGTTCTTACTCAGCAGTAGGTAAAAAGCATTACATCACATCAGTGTGGATAGTATTTATTGTTAAGATTGTGACACAGTGAAAGGCCGTGCATGAGGGACTACATTTTTGTGCATCCATGTGCGTTGTACCTGCGTGCTTCGCACGCGTACCAGCGTGTGTTCAGGAGTGTGTCCCCCAGCCATACAATGACTGCTGTGCTGTGCCCATCTGGCCCTTAGCTGCCGTTAGACTAGATAGGCAGGCAGCAGAGGCCCCACTGCAGCTGTGACACAGTGTAGAGTAAAGCAATGCCACAACGTAGAGAAGCAGTGTGTGTGTGTGTGTGTGTGTGTGTGTGTGTGTGTGTGTGAGACAAACAACCATAGTACTCGATCTTGACTGCAGCTGTGAAACAGTCTGAGTGAGTTATCGTGCTGCTCAGCCTGTCTCCCCATTCCCTTTGGACACCCTAGAGGTGAGGTGAGCTCGGAGCTGTACACGCACTTTACAGTACTAACACAGCAGACATATTCAAGCTGCATGCACATTCATCACACTGCAAGCATGCACGTACACACACGCGCAAAGTAGTACATTAAAAAAAAAAACATCCATCTCCTCTGGTAATGGTGGCTACTGCAGGCTGCTCAGTTCTCAGTGTTTTCTATGGAGGGATCATGAGGCCAGATATGAAGTGACACAAGAGCCGGAACGCAATTCAATGAAATTCAATACCTAAACCAATGTTTCAATAAGGGATTGGCTAAATATAACTTTAATCTGTGAGGCTGTGTCTTCATCTGTGCCCTGTAGTTCCAGTCTGTGACGCAATGCTCTCATCCTGAACACATTAGGATCACTGCGCTGTCTCCTCAATTACATGGATCTCTGTAGATGAACAGGATTTTCACCTTTTCCTTATAACATGATGTGATAACTTGAAGCGAAGATTTCCATGCCGCAGCCAGGCAGTGGCAGGATGAGTAATATGCTGGTGCTTTAGTGTTTGCGTGACATGTTGGTGTGTGTGTGTGTGTGTGTGTGTGTGTGTGTAGGCTGGACAGTCCTATGCCCCCAGGCACGGACATAGGGTGGTGAGTCATCAGAGACAAACAGAAGCAAGTAATTTGAATTTGCAGTGAGGAGAAGACATAAAGGGTGAAAACCCACAGTGATATACGCCGATCAGCCACAACATTAAAACCACCGACAGGTGAAGTGAATAACATCAATTATCTCGTTGGCACCTGTCAAGGGGTGGGATATGTTGGGAAGCAAGTGAACAGTCAGTTCTTGAAGTTGATGTGTTGGAAGCAGGAAAAATGAGCAAGCGTAAGGATCTGAGAGACTTTGACAAGGGCCAAGTAGTGATGGCTGGACGACTGGGTCAGAGCATCTCCAGAATGGCAGGTCTTGTGGGGTGTTCCCGGTATGCAGTGGTTAGTACCTACCAAAAGTGGTCCAAGGACAACCGGTGAACCAGTGACAGGGTCATGGGCGCCCAAGGCTCACTGATGGACGTGGGGAGCGAAGGCTAGCCCATCTGGCCCGAATCCCACAGAAGAGATACTGTAGCACAAATTGATGAAAAAGTGAATGCTGGCTATGATAGAAAGGTGTCAGAACACACAGTGCATCGCAGCTTGCTGCGTATGGGGCTGCGTAGCTGCAGACCGGTCAGAGTGCCCATGCTGATCCCTGTCCACCGCCGAAAGCACCTACAATGGGCATGTGAGCGTCAGAACTGGACCATGGAGCAATGGAAGAAGGTGGCCTGGTCTGATGAATCACATTTTCTTTTACATCATGTGGCCAGGTGCGTGTGTGTCGTTTACCTGGGCAAGAGATGGCACCAGGATGCACTATGGGAAGAAGGCAAGCCGGCGGAGGCAGTGTCATGCTCTTGGCAATGTTCTGCTAGGAAACCTCGGGTCCTGGCATTCATGTTACTTTGACACGTACCACCTACCTAAACATTGTTGCAGACCAAGTACACCCCTTCATGGCAACAGTATTCCCTGATGGCAGTGGCCTCTTTCAGCAGGTGTTGACTTGGCCTCCAAATTCCCCAGATCTCAATCCGATCGATCATCTGTGAGATGTGCTGGAAAAACAAGTCCGATCCATGGAGACCCCACCTCGCAACTTACAGGACTAACGTCTTGGTGCCAGATACCACAGGGAGACCTACACAATATTAGGCAGGTGGTATGTTATGGCTGATCGGTGTGGAATAACAAGCTAATACAGACACATGGTTGTGACTCACCGTTTGCTTATGTAAGTGCGATAATCCACAACACAACTGCTGCCAATGACTGGGGTGTTGGGTTTCTGCCATTGTGTGTATAAATGCACCAACAATCGGACTGACGACTAGACCATATCACTGTTCGTGCCCAGACAGATCTTGTCACCTAAGTCAGGGAATTCACCAAGCTAAGAACTTGTTTCAACCTGTTCTGCCTTCCTGGGCTGTTATGGG
>CABFOQ010003577.1:8576-35689 GCA_900660455.1 Gephyroberyx darwinii | reverse complement strand
AATTAACACGGATCATTAGCCTGCAGTACCCGACTGAGGAATTGGGCTTAGTGTCGGTTAAGACACGACGCGACGCAACAAGTGCATGAATGCGTATGGTTAATTGGTTACTTATTGGAGCTGAACTAGTCAGGCCCACCGCGTATGGAGAGATGAGCCTGTACCTGCAGGCTGTGAGGCAGATACTCCGCAGAACACGCCCTGATAGAAAAAGGTAGAGACAAGACAGCCTGGTCATTAGAGGAGCCCGCACGGCTTACCTGGGAACCAGCGGTCCAATGCTACACGCACTGAGACCCGAAACATACCAAATGATATCGGCACGAGTTTTTCCAGAAACTTTCGTTTGTCCCGAGGAGCTATTCGCGTCTGCAGCCCGAAACACCTGGAGATCCTGCAAGACTTCATAGGCACATAAACCCTGGTTGTTGCAGTAGATCGCAGATCCACCGGTTGTGAGCACCATGAGTAGGAAAACACGTCGGTGGATTTTCCATTTTTTCCTGTGCCTTGGGATTGTATATTTGAAAATCGGGTGAGTTTCTGTGCATTTTCAGACAGCCGCAAAATTCAATTTCAATGCAGAAAAATGTGTTCAGATAGACGGATGAACCCGAAATTAGATATTGCCCCATTGCTCATTTTGAGAAAATATGAAATGTTATTTTATATGTTCTCTGCCGTTAAGAGACTACTCTATAAGCCTTTATATGTAACTGAAATTTATAGGCTAAACCAGTGGTCCCCAAAGTGGGGTCCGGGGTCCTTTCGGTGGGCCCAGGGATTTCCCCCAGCAAATGAGGAATAGTTTAATTTCACTATTATTTCATTCATAGTTTGGACGGTGGGGGGGATGATATAGGGATGTCTGTTTTGATGTCTCAATGTTATCACCCGACCTACAGTAGGCTATACAGTCATATGGAACAACAAAACTGGTCAGATGGTGGTCCCTCAGACAAATCTCATCAAATGAAGGTCTAATGATTTAATGTGGATCTATTTAAGGGGCCCTTGACGTTAAAGCTCTGACCTGGACATCCAAGTTGCGGACAAATACCTATTGTACCCATATATATATATATATATATATATATTGCTTCTTCTCATCTTCACCGCAGGGGTCTGTCGTCCGTCGTCGCACTGGGAGCAAGCATAATCTGTAATAAAATCCCCGGTTTGGCCCCACGTCAGAGGACTATCTGTCAGAGCCGACCCGACGCCATCATAGTGATCGGAGAGGGGGCTCAGATGGGGATCAATGAATGCCAGTTTCAGTTCAAACACGGACGCTGGAACTGCTCGGCCCTGGGCGAGAGAACCGTGTTCGGGAAAGAACTGAAAGTGGGTATGTTACACTTTTTGCTTCATTTGACCGCAAATAAGCTGTACACCTGCAATAACAGGCTAGGCTGCAGAAATAATACTACTATTCCTGTAGGTCTATGATACTCAAAGGTTACGTGACCTTGTAGTACTTGGTATTTTATCTCTAATAGTAATATTCTTATAGGGACTTATAGTGGGTCTGTAGTACTCAATCTGTCTATAGTGACTATTTTTTTTGACTATCTCGATTCCTTTAGGGATTTATGGAACACAGTGGTGAGTTTAGTGACCTGATTGCACTTTATGGTATCATTAATCTCCTGTAATATCTCTAACTGGCTTTGTGATATTTGTTTAGTGTCCCTCCAAAGTGTATTATATTACAATAGTTCCTGGGGGTGGAAGGCTACTGAATGGTTATTACAGTGGGAGACCCACTTCAGTGTTGAGGTATTCTTGCAAAGTGCTATAAAAAGCATTGTTGAAACATGTCAGCACACCCTGTATCTTCATGGTTATCATGCTGGCAAGATTTGTTTTTCATAATTTTTAATATTGGAATGAGCTACTTCGTTTTTTGGTGCTGTTTTCCTCTTCTTTCCCCATGTCATATTTTGTCCTGACAAGTGCAGCATTGAAACTTTTATTCCCTCCTCAGCATAATCCTTTTGCAAACACCTTCTAATATAGTTCTGTGTCTTTGCAGTACGCTATTGGGATATGAAAAACCCTAATATTGAAGGTATAATGTGCACGTTCAAATGTAATGTTGCCTTTTGTACATCATCACTTAACATATAGCTACAGCCTGCTAATTCTGTGTTGTGTGCACATTGAGAGTCAGCACCGCATGTTTTCTTGATACCTTAATCTATATGTTATCTTTAATGTGTTTGCACTGTCAAAGCGAAAGCCTTGGAGGTATGTAATAAAGCCGCAATCCGTCACAGGATAGTTTTTAAGATTGCTATAAAAACGTTTCAAAGTATTCCTCATGAAAATTTTCTTTTGCTTTATAAATGGGATGTTTTTAGAGATTCCTCAGAGCTATTGGGCCTGTGTGACTTTGACAAATGTCTGTAAAGATTGAAACTCCCAGGGATTTTGGCCTGTTTGTGGAATAAGGCTTGAGGCAATGGATGCTCAAATGACAGGACTGCGGAAATAAATGGGGAATCATATTTAACACACTGGTTTTGCACCGCTTCATTCACTAAATCCACTCACCTCAGTAAATATTGGTTTAGGGAGAGTTAAGTTTTTTAATTATACATGCCCACTTATCCTCAACATGTTACTATTTTGATCTTTCTTATGAGATCAAGACATGCTTACACGTTCAGCTAAACCACCTCATGTATGTTCATAAAATACTTTTCCCCTAAAAGATGAAAAGCGTCAAGTTCAGACAAGTACTTTCTACTAGGTTTATAAATTTACCTCCAGGTTTGGCAGCTTTGGCAGGAGTAATGTAGAATTATTTTAAACCGCTGGTTCAGGGAAGCACTAAAACACTTTTTATCTGATATATTTATGCTCAGATTTAAACCAACTCAGTAAGAGAAAGTGATTTGCTTTCCATTCATGCAGGCATGGTAAAACTTTCAGCATTTGAAAATCCAAATCTTTCCCAACTTTAGTTTCCATCATCCTAGGCGTCCAACCTATCAAAAAAGTTGAAAATCTACAAACTGGTTAATTTTTTTTGGGAAAGGCCGAGGAGCCAGCAGGTCAGCTTGAGCACTACTTGGGTCTAGTTGCCCTCCACATAGTCTGTCTGCATCCATTGTTTTGTTTCAGCAGACTGGAACACTGATAACGGACAGAAGGCATAAAATGGGTTTTTGTTGGCAGTGATGCAGTAATGTACAGTATTTTGGTATTAGGATCAAGTACCCCCCCCCACCCCAACTGTCTACTTGATGTAAGCCACCATTGGTAACCATGCTGTCTTCCTTTTCACTGGCTTCAAGGCATGTAAATGATTAAATGACATAGACAGGCAGGAATCCAATACGCCAGAAAGCCAGTTAACACTCATGTGCAAGACACTGTCTGTGATCAATGTACTTGACAATAAGATTAATAACAATACTTCCCACTTCTGAAGATGTGTATCTCTGGATGATGGTGGTTAGAAGGTTTAAGCCTTCATCCTTCATTTGTAGATTGTGTGAGTGAAAAAGTGTGAGCAGCACTTGTTCCTTATAGTCCTTATAAGTCATCAGCTTTAAATATTAAAGTTGATGACAGATCATCAAGTTGATGCAGATTTCGTAGCAAATCTAAAAGTTTTGGGATTGTTTCTGCATGCGATCCAAGAGGAATTATCTCCATTTTAATTAAAAATGCAGTTGGCCTGAAGCACTCTGATTTATGTAGTGGAAATCCATCCTGTTTGGCTGTCCATGTAGGGAGGTTCTGCATGCCTCTCAGATTCACCTCCACAGGGTGGATCCCAGTTGTGACGGAAGCTGGGACAAGGGCCAGACTGATGCCTAAACATAATATTTTCTCTCCCACTGGATTGTCTCTAAAGTACAACTTTGCCCATTGTATGTATTCAATAGACTGACCCTTCACTGCTGAAATGGTGACATGATACTCCTGGATCCCAAGACTGGTCACAAGCCTAATGGTCCTTGGCTGTCACTCACTTGGAAGATAATTAAGCTGTTTGCAATTAAAACCAATGCTCTTATTACATCTTCTAGAAGATTCACAGAGATGATTTTTTTTGCCCTCACCTTCCTCCCGACATTTATCTGTTTAAAGGCAGCTTGATTAATGAATAAAACTTGGCTCGGCTCATGTATTTTATGATTTGGTTTGAAACAGCTATGCCAGGTATGTAAGGAGGCTTGACAGTGCCTGAAACAGTGGATCTTGATGATGTCAGCAATTGTGATTAAAAATGTCTTTCTGTCTATTCCAGGCAGTAAGGAGGCTGCATTCACCTATGCTATAATTGCTGCTGGGGTGGCCCATGCAATCACTGCAGCCTGTACCCAGGGTAACCTGAGCGGCTGTGGGTGCGACAAGGAGAAGCAGGGATTCTACAACCAGGAGGAGGGCTGGAAGTGGGGCGGCTGTTCGGCAGACATCCTCTATGGCTTGGGCTTCTCCAAGGTGTTTGTTGATGCCCGGGAGATCAAGCAGAATGCAAGGACTCTCATGAACTTACATAACAATGATGTTGGACGTAAGGTATGTTCGTGTCAGTTTATAGCCTGACCTTATTTTTATAGTCTTTAACATATTCACAAGTCCAGTTTACCTCATTATCTCCTCACAGTCACAATCACCTCATAATAAATCATTTACAGTAAATGCTCAGCATCCTCTTCTTCGACCTATGAAGACTATAAGAAGTTTAAATTTGAAGATTATTGGTATACCAGATTGATTGAAGCACTGAGCAATAAGACAAAAGTTGAAAGCTTGTGTATGAATAATAGTACTATACTACAACAATATCAATAATAATAATATTGTAATTGATAAAGTGTTATTGAAGACAGACACAGAAAAGCACTAATAAAAACAGTAGTAGCAAAAAGTGCATTAGAGTAGTGTAACTGTCACAGAAAATGTAGACAATCGATAGAAAACAACATTTTTATGTATATACAGTTTATTAAATGAAAGGCTTTTTGAACAGGTGAATTTTTGTAAACTTTTGTGATGGTGCCAAGTGAATTAGAGCCTCTGGCGTTCCGGAGGGATTGAGCTGCAGTAGTGATACAGCAGTCCTATACACCCCATCTTTGTTACTTGGTTCATATGGTAGGAATCAAGAAGTTTACATCAGGTGATCTAATCCTATAGGAAGGTATCTGATAGTGGTCAGTGACATGAGAATGAGCTAGGTTATTGAGGGCTTTGTACATAATGAGTAGATAACTCTTTGCAGAATGGGAAGGTAATGGACATTTTAAAGGACAGAAGTGATATGATCTTTAGGGCGGGTATGAGTGAGCATATGGGTTGCAGTTTTGAATGTATTGCAGTTTGGAGGATGGGCTATAGAGGATGCTATTGAAGGAATCAAGTTTTTGTTATTTGGTTAAAATGGGGTGGGTGGATGGGTAGACCCTGGAGCTATCAATACAGAGGTTCTGAGTTGATACAGGCCCAATGATGATGAATTCCAGTTAATTATAGTGTTTGAGAAAGTTTCTGTATTTTTCCATGAGGCAGTTAGCAGTAGAGTAGGTGGCAGCTGAGATAGACTTAGGGGCATTGTAGAGTTGAGTGTCATCGGCATAGGAGTAGAAGTAGGGACAATGACGGCGGATGATGTGACCAAGGGAAAACATGCAAAGAATGAAAAGGAGGTGACAAAGCACCGAACCTTGGGGAACACTATTGGAGACTGGATCAATGTCAGATTTGCAGGTGTTGATGCTGATTAATTGATGTCTGTAGGAGAGATGTGGCTTAAACCAGGAGAGGGCGGTGTCTGCGATGGTAAAGACGGACTCATGCCAGGAGAGGAGTGGAGAGTGATTGATGCTGTCAAAGCCTGCATTGATGTTGAGACAGATGAGAATGTTTAGGGAGCTTGTGTCATTGGTAAGGAGGTCATTGGTAACTGTTCCTTCAAGGCTGTTCCTGTGCTGAGTAGTGATCTGAATCCAAATGGGAAGTGTTCATAAAGATTGAAATAAGATTAAAGTAAATCCAGGTGGAATTTCAAGATGAGATGCATCTACATGATTGAGGAGTCTGTTGTAATAATAAATGGACTGATTGTGTAAGACAGGCACCTGAGAGACTGGACAAATGGACTTGAGATTTTGGTGTGATATTGAGTGTTTATATTAAGGTTCAATGGGGTGCATGTTATTGTCTGTGATGATGACTTGGTGATCAGAGTAGGTCGATGTCAGAGTTGTCAGAGTTCCAACTGAGCAAAGCAGGTCAAAGATGTGACTGTTTTCAACCAGTTTAACATGTTCAGAAATTCTGTGAGAAATGTTGAGTCTGAGAAGTCAGTCTGGATGTTGCAAACATCCAGGAGCCAGTATGGAGGGCTACTTAGAGTTGCGGTGTTGTGGGGAGACGGCTAAATGACTCAGCTAACCAGGAGTTCAAATGAAGCTTGAATGGTTATTGACTGATGTTATTGTCTTGCTGGGGTAGAGCTGCAATGTCACCACCGTGACTGTCTGGGCATGGTTTGTTAACATAAGCACAGACATTGCAAGAAAACTGGTTTAGTGTGAAGATGTTTTTCCTAGGCTTCAATGATACAAAGACAATCAAGCATATTATTGGTAGTGTATTTGCTAAGGAGGTAACTTTTGTTGGTTAGGGACCAGGAGTTGTACAGAGCGAGTTTTAGTGATGGTGGTGTTAATAGTGTTTTGTGATTGGGTGATTGGAGGATTGGAGGATTTTGCTTATTTGTTGTGATGATATAGGACATGGGGATGCATCGCCAAGACTATGGAGACTGCAGTTCACCAAAGCATGGTTAAAAACAAAGTGACATTTGGAGCCTCTGTGGCACAAAGCATGGTCGACACAAGATCCCATAGTCATTTAGAGTATACAAATAACCCAAAGTCAAGCAGTGATTTTGTTTGATGAGATCCATGGCAGCGTAAACCAGGACCATGTCATTACAGAGTGCATTAGCCAAGCATTGATGTTGTTAAGCTCTGGCCAGAAGTAGAAATAGAGGATCGATAGACACCACAGGTCAATCCAATCCACAAAATGGCACATGGAGAAAGTAATCTACTCTGAAGCAAGATGGATGGACTGCTGGGAAGTTTGGAAAAACTGTGACCTCTAAGAATACAGCAGGCTACAAATGTCCACTGAAGCATATTGCAGAGATCCTGCTGTGTCTGCAATGGTATAAGAGGGTTGTTCCTTCACATGTTTAGGGGTCTATGAAGGCAATTTCACTGATTTTCAGACACAGCTACCATTAATCCTTGATGACTCAAAGCATAATGATTTGTTGTACATCATCCAAGGTTTTATGAATGATTAAGAATTGAAAAATGATTGTAGTTCCTTAAGTCGATGTTGTTTAATAGCAATGCATAACAATGGGGGGTACATGGATCTGGGTTAGGGCTACCCACACTGTCTATTCAACCCTCTTTGTCCGATAGTGGAGTATGTAAGAGATACACTGTTACAGTGGCTGTGCAAGCTACTCAGTATCTCACTGGTTATTGTCTGACTAACAAGGCTACTGTAACAGGAGATGTTTTGAACCCCTCAGATCCTGTGAATCTTTTTGTACCTTTTTTTTTTGGCTCTTTATGGCTCTGTTGAATACTTTATTGACTGAGAGATGTGCATTTTTTTAAATGCTTGGCCAATGAGTGATGCTGGCAAAGTGTCGTTCTCATATGCTAGTCAATATTTCCACAATTGCTCTCCATCTTGCCTGATTCTTCTAGTGATTCCCTTTTATTGCGTGCATTATGGAGCATATGAATCAACCTCATAAGGGCTTCAGAGTAGCACATGCTTATGTCCTGACACCCTCCTGCCCCCTTGTAGTAAAAATAACACTACCAGCAAGGTCCATCCCTGCAGTAGATATTTCAAGTTTGGTCTGTTTGAGTCTCACATGATCAAGTGTATCTTTAAAATGTTTCTCCTTGTCAAAGTTCCTCAGTGTGTCTAGGTACTTTGTGTAAGATAAGCACCACAGAAATAGAGTTTTGAGGGAACTGTGTACATGAAAACTTCGGGAATGTAAACAAATTCACTGAAGTTTATTGGCTGTGATAGAGTTCTTGTCAGTGCCATAGCAAGAGGTTATAGTCCCATTCTGCAGGAAAGAAGAGGTTGTTTCAGTACTCTGGACAAGGCTTTCATGGGGGGTGTTGTCTGGCATCAGTCAGAATTTGATAGTGCGTGAATCTCTTAATGTACACTTACTAAACCAGATACCTCTGTAATTACAGAAGTAGGCCTTTCATATTTAATTTTAAATGATGTCAGAGTGTTTTGAGTGCCAACCTTGAAATTTTCTTGAGAAGAATAAACAATGGCGTAAAGCGTGCCATTGGAGGCTTACAGGGGTTCTGTTAAACAAACAATGGCAGCTTCATTGGCATTTCACTTCAATGAACTCCATGAATTAAATGTTTGTCAGGTCTCAGGGGGCATGACCACACTAAGCTGCATGCATCCAAGCCTTTTGACAATTACCCCAGGAGACTCCAGAAAGTCTGAGGGCACATGAGAGTGGAATAATTAAAAAGCTGGGTGAGGCTTCTCTAATGCCAGTAAGGGTTCCCACTCAGTGAGGAGGAAGGAGGGTTAGCTGATGTCATTCAGCCCGAGGCGGAGAGAGAATACCCGCTCTGCTTTGCCAACCACACCGAAAGGTTCCACTCTAACCTTGAAAAGGCCATTCAGCGCTGCCAATCTGCTCTCTATAGATGCTTCTCTCTGGAGACAAGTAAATTGTCCCTTTAATCACCACATACACTCGTAAGTTAATCCAGCTTCTGTGTGAATTCACCACCTTATACAAATTCAGTTTTTTACATCCCACATACGTTGAGATGTTGTGTTCATTGAGTTCGTTTTTTTGTCCGTCCACCAAGACATCTTTGCAATTGATCACGACAGAGCAATGGCACAAACCAGACTGCTTTGTGGAGGCAGGGGACAAAAACATCCCCAAATCTATGTCCTGAGAAGAGCTTACTTGGTGGTCATGCAGGATATTGCAGTCCTCTGATTACCTTATTTTTGCTTAATTTATCTTCGTCGATTAGTAAATTGTGATTTAAATAAACCTTCTTGAACATTTTAACAACATGTAATCATTTTTTTATCACTTGTTACATCACTTTTCTGGGTGCTGTAGCTGTGGGGACACTCCTTCAAAATATTCTACTGTTGCAATCTAATTTTAGTGACTCAAATTTGTCAAATTGCCTACAATGTAAGTATGAGAGTACCGTCCTCCAATTTTGAAGATTCAAGGATTTTTGTAGATCGTTTTGAAGCAAAACAGAATATGCAGTAAATTAGGGCGAGTGCGTGTGTTTGTATGTGTCTTCCATTAGTTTTAAACCTCATCTCATCTTTTAAAAGAAGGGCACATAGCTGCATGCCATATAGTGACATAGCAGGTCTAAGATCTTAGGAATGCTTATGTTCAATTGGAATGCTAGAAAACTTTTGTCTCAACCTGTTGAACTATTTATGAAATATGTTAGACTGAGTTTTTCTGAGAACTCATTGTATGCCATATGTTTCTTACCTGTTCATTAGGAAAAGACAAACAAACAAAGAAATTGTGAGTAATGTTAGGAGTTCTTGGTCATGAGTTTTGAAATTCATAGTAAAAAAGATCTTCCACCCATACAAGTTACACTTATTAGGCCAAGCTTTGATGAAGGTCTTGTAGACCAAAATCTTGGTCTAATAAATGGCATGGATCTAAGTGTGTGGAAGATTCGTTGTGGATTCGATTGGTTCTCCAGACACTCCACACACTATTCACTTTGAAATTCATGCCTGTGTCCTTTAGAAACCAGACATTTCCAGCGTAGAGAGCCTTGCTTCACCTGACTTTCCCCCCCCGTCTTGTAGATCCTGGAGAAGAACATGCGTCTGGAGTGCAAGTGTCACGGGGTGTCGGGATCCTGCACCACCAAGACCTGCTGGACGACGCTCCCCAAGTTCCGTCAGCTGGGATACATGCTGAAGGACAAGTACAACCAGGCCGTACACGTGGAGCCGGTCCGAGCCAGCCGAAACAAGCGCCCCACCTTCCTCAAGATCAAGAAACCCCACTCCTACCGCAAGCCCATGGACACAGACCTGGTCTACATTGAGAGGTCGCCAAACTACTGCGAAGCAGACCCTCTGACGGGCAGCATGGGGACCCAGGGTCGTCTGTGCAACAAAACAGCTCTGCAGCCCAACAGCTGTGACCTGATGTGCTGCGGTCGAGGATATAACACACACCAGTACTTGCGCGTTTGGCAGTGCAACTGCAAGTTTCTATGGTGTTGCTACGTCAAATGCAATACCTGCAGCGAGAGGACAGAGGTGTATACCTGTAAATAGAAGTATTTATTGAATGTGTATTTCTGCACACATCTAGATCTGTGTGTGTGTTTGTGTGTGTGTGTGTGAGAGAGAGAGAGAGACTGAATTGCGTACATGTGTGCATGCGTGTTGCTAATGTATTTCAATAAAAAGGTTCTCTGTGGCTGATGCACAAATGCGTGGAGAAACTGCCTAGCTACTGCCCTCAATCACAGCGAGTCCTGCCTTGAACGTAGGATCCTTACAGCCAGGACAATTGGTTCCTCCAGTTTGTATTGATTATATTGATGCCAATGGACATCTGCCATGACACTGGACTCTGCAATGACTGGACAGTCTGAGTATTAAGCAGACTTACAGGCTCATGAGCATGTTTGTGCTATGCCAGTCGCCATGTCATGCCCCATGCTTGACTTTTCCGCTATTGGCACGAATCACTACAAACAGTGCTAGAAATATTTGAATTGTTTTCACATAGGAGCTAGACTAATAATAATTTATTCAATGAGAAAACTACTGATGTTTTTCAGAATCCACTGTTGACTAAATCTGGTATGGGTTTCAGATGGTGTAGATGCCTGGCGTTTTAGTAAAAAAAAGTGCACTCAAAAGCATAAACCGTTTTGTTGTTGCTATTGTTTTTGACAGACACAACTTAAACACTGGAGCTGTATGTACGTCATGTAATATAGATTGATTTGAGTCAATGTAAGGTCTGTACACAGTGAGCCCCGATCCCCAGTGTCTTAAACCATAGGTCAGATTTTGATTTGACCGAAATAGGTATTTGAGACAATGCAGCTTCTGTGCACAAGACTGGCAGAAGAACATGTAACTACTGAAAAGTGGGCTCAGTATGATAGTATTGTTTTCTACGTCCCCTCCAGTTTGCTGCTAGTTGTCTGGAAAATCATGGAGTTTGTGACTGAGCAGCCATATCGACTCTTCAAGCTAAGTTGACACCACCAGGAGTAAACATGAGCACCCAGACATAAATGTTGGTTGATAGAATATATTTTGTAAGAGATTATTTTTATATGAATGTTTTATTTATTTTCAACTTCTTTCTGTAAGATATTCTCCCTTTTTTTTTTTTTAACTGTGTTCAGTTACTGAGTCTAGTAAAGGAAAGCAGAAATTGGAACGACCCTTTTATCTGTTCTGGAAAATGTGCGTTGTTTCCTTTATCAACAGGACAGAATATAATAATGTTATATTGTTAATGTTCAGAAAAAAAGATGTAACTCTGCCTTGGCATCCATATGGTCACTCAACCATCCACAGACATGTTTGTGGTCTTTTGTCAAGTCTGTCACTAACGCCTAGATGAAATAGACAGTCAGATGGAGGTACTTTGAAAGGGACGCTAGTTATGCCAAGACAGTTTGATCAGACTGAATTGTAAAATGTGCCTAACATGACCACGGTTGCAGAAACCCATTGACATTTCTCCAAAATCATTTCGGTATATGTTGGTTTGGTTATATCTGATGCAAGAGTATTGATTCAAGTGTCAGTGTTAATAAATATTTCATCTAAAAGTTTGTACTTTCCTGTAACTGATTGAACTGATGAAATCATGTCTTCCAACTACTGTAATGCTCTCAAACCAGAGGGACTAAGTCATTGCTGACTTATTACATGTAAGCCCACGTTGTCTTTTCATTCTTTTTTTAGTTAATAAATGTCGGCTCAGAATTAGCAAAAGCTGGTCTTTTTGTTTGAAATATTACAGGGCCAGAGCAGAGCGAGGTAGGTGTAACTGAAGAGATCGGTGCTGAGGGTGTCACAGTGGTGTGTTCCTCAATGAGGAGTGGGAGTTGGGAGCTGCAGGCTGATGGATTACTCTGACATCTGCTTCATTCACTCCTCAGCAGCGTTGCTACAACAACCACACTGTGCCCCCCAAAAATGCTCCCCGTCTCTCCGAGAGGCCAGACTACCCATTAGCAAAATGGTAACCATGCAAAGCCCAGATAACTTTTGGATGCTATTTATTTTGCAGCAAAGGCAAATGGGGAAGAAAGGGGAAAAAGAGCTTTACAATTGCAAGGGATGATGTCAAGAAGGATTTCAGTCTGAGCGATAGGAAAGGTCTTAACTCCCAGAATAATCGGCACAAAACATTCCTCGCCTAAACTTTGCCTCAATAGACTGACGCTTTAAAAAGGCAGCTGGCCAAACAGCCTTGGTTAGAGTAACATCGAGGCTCTGTCACTGAGAACCGAACAACATTATCTGAGTGTTTCAGAGAACACACACGGTGAATTGGCATCTAGTCGTACTTTTATTCTTTATCTGTCTTATGCTCTTGCCTTCCTCTCCTCTATGACTCACAGACTTATTTCTGTACATTTGATACTTTAGTCTGATCATGTGAATATCCACCGATGCACATTTGCCTATGCTCTTACACTTATCATCTCTCCAAAGACTGATTTTTGAGGAAATGGCACCACTTTACTACAGTCGATGGCATTTGTTGTGCAAGTCAATGGGGAATGAAATGATGCGAGCTATCCCGTTAACTTCCACAAGCTGTACCAAGTGTCTACAATTTTTGTTTCCATTGCATGATGGATGCACTTTCATTGCATATTTCATTAAACCCAATGCTTACTGAGAGGGGCACAAAATACCTGCCACACATTGACTGCAAAGGGGCACTGTGTCATGAAGTGAAAGCAAAGGACTGACTCATCCTCCACAGGCCTCACTCTGTCTGTCAAAAACTGCACATGCCAGAAGGGGATCATTGAAACACTAATTAACTGCTTCACAGTGTTTTTCCTATAAACACCACTGCGTCACCGCCATGGTCCCTATATTTAATGCCTCTGATTGCTCTAGGGGTCTGGAAATGCCGTTGCTGCCAGCTTTTCTATGTCTTTCTGTACGGCATGCACCTGTGAACACCTGCATAAGATTTATGACTGCCAATCTATCGCGTGAGCTGGCTGTTGTTGTTGCTGCTGGACTCTGCGTCTGTTTCTGAGGCGCACAGTTGCTTCTCGTCTCCAAACTTACCCTCCAAGTGTAATCTCCAAGGAGTAAATACTTCGTTTGTGCAGAGCTTATTGCTTTGAGTCCGTTTGATGTTTTGTTTCAGATCAGGTTCTTCAAGTGAGTGAGTCGGCGCTCCACTGAAAACGGCGTTGGGTGACAGTAAGAAGGCATCGTCCTGGGCTTTGTCTCGACCTCGATCCTTCGAGATGGGGCCTGCTTAATAGCTATCATTATACCAGTACCTTCACAACCACGCTTAATCAGGACAGAAATCTTCATCTCGGCGTGCAATGACGTTGTAACCCAAGTATGAGGCAGAAACATGGATGCATAAATCAACCATTTCATGTTTTTTTAAATAGCGCAACTGTAATAAATCATAATTTGGCTCCAGAGTGATTGAATAATGGATGTTGTGATATTTGTTGGTTATAATAGGCCATGGTTTGAACATGCCAGATAATGACAAACCTATAGCCCTGAGGTAAACCTCTCCATGTTATTTTAACTTAGTGTGTGGTGGTAAAACTTTATCAGTCTTGCAAAGGGCAAACTGTCATAGCATATGTGATATGGGTGCATTGTTGGCATTGGGGCTGTGCAAGAAAACAAGAAGAGGTATATCAAATGATTACGCAATTCAGGGGATTTTAGAGATTATAGCCTTCATCTTTATCTTTTAATTTTATCCAGCTTTTAACCATGATGGCCTGTATGACATCCACGTTATCATTTCAGTGCTAATCTTCCCTGTGCATCTCGCTGCGGATATTTTCTCATGATAGTCCTGACACAAACACATTTTGTAAATACTACACAGAGCTCTACGGTATATTTAAAGGATTATATGGGTTTTAATACGCCACTAACTGCTTTTTCGGGTCCAAATAATGATGCTTTTCTCTCCGTCACTGCGCTCCTTTTAGCAGACACAGACCCTCTGCCACAGGCGCTGAGGCGTTATGTTGTTCTGGTGTGGTTAAGCGCTGGGAGATGCAGCCATGCAGGAGGTCCCAAAACACCCTTTGTTTCCTCCAGTGATTGACAGTCGGCTTAATCCCAGAGAAGCCAAAGGAAATATCATCAAGATGCACTTAATTACACTTTTTTCTCCTGCAGGCCTTTCTACCACATGTGTGGCATATATCTGAAATTACACTCCACGTATGAAAAGGCTTAGAAAAGGTTCTCCTGCATGTGTTAGCTTGCTGTTCATACCAATTTGTGGAATACGTAGAACAGTATCACGTTGTTATTAGAGCTTACAACGCAGGTGGAGCAAAATTATGAGTTGTCCCTACAAAGGTTTACATCAGACGCTACGCCCTCTGCTCCTTCTTTTGACAGTAAAAATGTGTGAAGAATGCAGTAATGACACATGGTGCACGACGTGTGAACTGGTATACTGAAAGCACATGGGAGGTATGTCCCTGTGGCCATGCTAACATGAAAACCAAATAAGCAAGCATGAATACATCAGCCACGCAAACGACTTCCTGCTTTACGCTCAGCAGGCTATAATTTTTTTCTAAATAAAAGGATGTCAAAACTTGTTGAAGAATATTGAGCGCTTAAATGATGAGAAAACTCCCACGTCTAATGCCTGAAGCATAGTGTGGGTGGTGAGGTTGAATCAACAACTAATACACATCCTGCTGGAGGAAATCTTCGGGCTGCTCTGTGAACATTTCTGATTAATTGTAAACAATATTTTCTTAATAGGGTCACAATGTTTGCTGAAGCGATGGATAAATTCGCCTGCAGAATTTGCTTATTCTTGCCGGTTTCATCACCTTGCACCATTCACAGTTTATTTAGGCTGAGGAATGCGGTGGATCATCCCAGCTGGAGGAACCTGAAAACATGGATGACAGTTGTGACAGTCGCGCTAAAATAAGTTTGAGTAATGAACAGCTCGATGACAGACCAATGCTATATCAATGCGTCTAAAACAATTGGGCCCTCTTCAAATGGTTTTGAATGATGAATGAAAAGGGTCTCTTGTCTGACTCTCAGTCAAAGTGGTGCTGATGTTCACATTGCTGATCAGTGCTGTTATCACATACAGACGCTGATGGTTGGAAGGACTCTCTCCATCTAAAATGTTATTTTAGATGGGCATGAGTTGCCTCCTACAGTATTCTCATCACACCTTATTTTTGTTGTAAATGGTGCATATTATTGATTGAAAAGGTCTTCTGACATAGCAAGAACATTTTTCTCAATCACCCCTTCTACATTAAAGTAATAATCTGTGACATTTTCATATAAATAAATGTCCATTTTGCAATCTAGCACTGATTGATACAATAGTGATTCAACCAATAGCCAGATCATGAAAGCTTTCACATTTGCTGTTCTCAACACCCGGTGTCTGGTAGGTCTTTCCTGGTGAACAGGAAGTGATGCATTTTAGGTTGATGAAAAGAGCGCCACCTACAGAAACTCAAACCTCATCAACAGAAAATCCAAGGAACAAGACGTACTGGACACACTGTTTGATTGACAGGTGATCTCTGACCCTCACTTCACCCCACGTCAGGGCCAAGAGTTTCACTTCAGAGACCGGCCTCAGCCACATATGACAGACGGCATCAAACCGAGACTTTCAAGACCTGCAAGGCTTCAATGGACTTTTTGTCACCCCTCTTAATGTCTGCTCCACACCCCTGAGATTTAAGACACGGGAAACCTGAGCTTTGTTTTCCTCTTTGAGTTACGGGTGTGCTTACTGTACCTGTGTAGGACCTCTGTACATGTTATCTTTATGTCCAATCTCTTGTCTGTTTTCACTTCTGCATTGCTTCGGTTAGGAAACTATGCTGCTCGCATTCATCAAGTGCATATCTTGATGAGGTTTATGAGAAATTACTGATACAAGCTGGACTCATAAATGTGTCTGGAGTTTGCACCAAAATTGCATGCGTGTGATAAAGCAGGAAGCTATACTGATTTTGTTCTTCTAAGCTGACTAGTATCTCTATCTAAATGCCCAGGTGTTCAAGGTGGAAGCAATCCTGGAAGCAATGTAGAACCTGCTTTTTAAAAAAAAAGTCTTTTGATTTGTCAATTCTGTGGTTCACCATAAGGTCACGCCAATGGCAGGGACTTTTAAACTGTGGAAACTAGGAGATTAGTATAATAATGATGACTGCGAGGCTTAGTCATTTACCCTGGCAACATTAACCCAGGGTTGGATCGGTGAACTCGGAGCTCTCTACCCTGTTGCTTTAAAACAACAAGTTTCAACAAGTGACAAGACATGGATTCTATGGGGAGAAAAAAAAAAAGAAAAAGACCTCAGCTCAATTCTGTGCCAGATGTCACGCTTTGGAAGCCTAGGCAGCGCGACTAGTAGTTGTCTGCACCCTATTGGGATTATGCAGTTCCTATGTAAGACTGTGTGACATATTAAAAGCCAGATTCCGTGTCGGCTGTCAGGGTAATGACGCCGGAGAGAAAACAACAGCGACAACGGTACCTCTGGGTTCGGTTGACCTTTCATCTCGCTGCAGCCTCTTGATGTTCAGACAGGTCTGGCAGAGGTAAAAAGGGAGAATGAGATCAAAACTCTGTCGAAGACACAAAACGCAATTATACCCTGCAACTTTGTTCAGGTTGAAAGAGATGTGTGTGGGGTTCTGCTCTTGGTCTACCGCTTGTTATTGTTTGCCGAGCAATTATATTAATCTTTTAGGCAGGGCAGGAAACCGAGGCACTTTCACTAGTTTACCAACCATCTTGATTTTTGGAATAGAAAATGACATCGAAATGATAGCTGGTTACTTGCCATAGAAGAGACACAACTAACAGTTAGCATTTGGCTGATGGCTGGTGTTAATTTTAGGGGATTAGCTCTATTACATGTAAGACTCCAATGAAAGTCAGACAATAACTCGCCTCCAGTGTTGACAGACAGTATTTTTAGATTCTCAAGCGCACTAAATGTTGCCGTCTAACTCGGTGCTGTCGGTATCGTATGTTAGTGGGAGCTGTGAGAATGTGTACATGTCAATAATACAATGTTGTGAATCGGCGAAGCTCTGCACCTGGCGATTCCAGAAGTTAAGCAAACACGTGTGGGATCTAAGTTCATATTTCTCCGAATAAGGAAAATAAAGGCTATTTCTTTCTTCTGCTCTCTGCGTTCTGCATTCTCCTTTCCCATGGCTGCTTCATGTTGCTTGTTGCTGTCCCCCCTCTATCATTGTTTAGACAGCTTGAGGCCTCTTCAAGAAGGGAAAGTTGATATTTATGTTGAGGCTTTCTAACTGACCATAAGCAGGAGGAGCTCTTGTCTGTGCTCGGGCAGCCTGGCACTGATACAAGCCTTTTTATTCACAGCTCTTAGGGAATAAATGGACAGGTTCAGACAGTGGTCCTTGCTTTGAACAGGTGAGGCTTTCTCCATGTCTTTTTCTCACTGGCACTGGCAGGCTGCGTCACCGCTTGCTCCACTAACGCACACTTTCCATGGAGATACTCTGGATGCTCTTCTTTTTCCAATTGATCTGGAAAGATATTCCATCTCCATTTAGCCCTTGAGTGTGTTCCAGTGATAGCTAGCTGCAGGAGCAGATTCCTGCTGCCGCCTGATTGGCTGAGAGTGCAGTTCAACACAAGGTCAGAGGTGTCCGTCGGTGTCATCCCCCGCCCAGAAAAACACAGCTGGTCAGACCGGTGATGTCAGATACAGGATGTTAATTAAATAACTGATGCCGCCAAGGCTGATTGACATGGAATTAATATGTTAGAAAGACAGAGGTTCAGCATGAAGAAGAGGAACAAGAACAGATCCTCTGCTGCCCTACGGCGCTTTTACGCCGATGACATATAGACCCAATTAATTATCAATTTATTTGGATGTGATCTCAGCTCTCTGGTTCCCTATGAGCTTCCTTCATCTCTTCTATGGAGAATACAGTTTAGTTGCTAATGCTAGCTAGCATTAGCAACTAAACTGTTAGCAAACAGAGCTAATAGCATATTACATACATTCATAGAGGTGCAGCTTATACAATAATGTGCTGTATTATAACGTAGTATTGTTGTTTATGTTTATAAAGATATTGCAGAAGTACATGCAAACAAAGTTCCCAAAAGTATGTTCTCCTGTCGTGTGACATCATCGAAACATTTCATCATTGGCATTTAAAATTGCAGCTAAAGTGTGAAGGTTTATAGCTAACATTGCATTTTTACATTCATACACAATACTTCCATACTGCTCCATAAAGAACAGAGTTGATTTGTAAAAAGTTTCATAGCGCCCAGTTATAGAGCAGTGAAGTGTCTAACTTCTGGTTGCCCTGGCTGACTTTGGCTCTTGAGGACCAAGTTGCCGTGGCAACCTCAACATGGTGAGAAGAAGAAGAAGAAGAAGAGTAAGAACAATCAAAGACTGTACTCCTATTGCACACACTTGAAACAGAAAACAGATCAAGTCCAGCCATTTGCAAACTCTTCCCAAATTTCTGGGCCACATGATAGGCCGACCCAGCACCGTGCCATTGAGAGACACAATGGCTGTGCCTCCCCTGGAATAATGTAGCACTCCTCTGGAATGCCTCGCAGGTTCCTGGAGGCCATTCCCCATTCAGCAAACAATCGCTGCCAGGTAATAAAAGAAGCATTTGTGTGATATGTCAGCAGTGTGTGCAAGGCTTAAAAGCAAAGAGATGGTGTGGCAAGATTGCATTCACTTTCTCTCCCACAGGGGAAAGCTATACTATTATTACCAGTAGCCACTGACACAGCTACCTCTTTGAAATAAAATGTGGCAAGGCACTGTCAGACGATACTTGTGCGATCACAACCGCCATAAATTGCAGTTCCTGAGGAGCACTGCTCTCTGGTTACAGCTGCAGGTAAAACAAAGTTTTGTCCCTAGTCATAAAATCCTGAAACTAACAGGAAACATTATGTAGGATTAACTCAAAAACATGACAGAATCCAAGTGGAATTGTGTCTTGTTTAGGATCCCAATTGGACAGTCCAATAGTTGGTCAAGTCTGGTAAAAATGAGACTGAAGTACTACATGGGTTTCGTGCAATTTTAAAGTGTCAATCCACAAGATCCTTGGTTTCGGTTTTGAACTTGTCTCCATCTTTGGTGCTCATCACTCTGGTGTTTCTCACTACACTTCCCAGAGATCACCTGTCAATCAAACAGCATGTCCAGTACTATGATGTCTTTCTCCTTGGATTTTCTGTTGATGAAGTTTCTGTAGGTGGCGCTCTTTTCTTTGTCTGTTGAGCCACGGTGGTGATTACTCATGTTAACTACCCAGTTCTTCTTCTATGTATGCCAAACAACCCAGAAACGTAAAACGCATCACTTCCTGTGTGCCAGATAGAGGATTGTCCCCAGGAAAGACCTACCTGACACCGGGGGTTGAGAACAGCAGATGGGAAAGCTTTCATGATCTGGTTAGAGGTCGGATCAGTACTGTGGTGTATCAATCAGAAATAGAGAGTAGCAAAATGGACATTTGTTTATATGAAAATGTCACAAATTATTACTTTAAACCTTTTCTACCAAATCTCGTAGGACTGTCCAATAGGTTCCTGGAAGATGTTCCAATATTAAATTCTCTCTCTCGCACATACACAGCAAACAATAAGAAACAACGTCATTCACTTTTGACGCAATCACTATATATTTGCATGAGAACTGTACCACAGAGCCACAAAGCTAGTCCGTACATGTGTGTTTTCTACATGCTTCTTAAAACACATAGAAACACACACATTTGTTTTGTCTCATCCGCCTGTGGTGTAACCCTGAGCTACAGACTTATTAAAATCATTCATCATTTCACCCAACACTGTCACAGCACTGGTTAGCTGGAAGACAACACCAACAAAATATGTGGTTTGGAGCAATCAGCTTTTGTTGGTATTTCCTTTTATTTGGTCTTTATTTCGCTGGAGTAATTACTCATTCTACTCACTTCACTCTCTGAACCTTCACGTGACCTTTTTATCACCAAATGGAGATCTGAAGCCACGGTGTTGTGGTTTTCTGAGGTGTTTAATGTAGCTTGAATACGATTCTGCGCACTGAAATTACATTTCATGTTGTAGAAATAAGGTGTGTAATCTCTGCAGGTCAGGAAAGGGTTTTCATCTTGGTGATCACATGGAACACACATGGTTTATATACATGTATCTGTCCATTGCATTACAACTCACTACTGAGTCCTCACATCTGGACCTCAAGTAACTCTCAGTCAGAAAATGACCTCATCATTCTGGCGGTACAATTATGTCTTTGGCAGACCGATGGGCACATGGTCATTGTCTGAATAACAAATTCATGCTTTCCTTTATAATTAAGACAGACAAAGCTGTTGTGAGGCTTACATTGATGTCAGTGGAACAACCGAGCGCACTGAATTAAAAGCTCCCAACACCCTGACGCAACGACATAGGACAGCCGCTGCCGTGTCAAAATGTAAATAACGCTATTTCTACATATTCTTACCACATTTCTACACACAGTTATGAAGAAGTTTACTTCAAAGAGTTTATCAGTCAGTGGGTCATTTTTTTTCCAGGGGAGTTTCTGGTGATTCACGGTGAAGGGATCCTTTATGAATGTATGCCCCTGTCTACCACTGGATTGTTAAAGTTAATCCTCTTAGCTCCAACTCAGTGTTAAACACCGACAATAAGGCCCCATAATGTGGCTATCAGGAGCAATCTCAAGGCTGTGGAGATGCTAAACAGCCTGGTGTGTTGGGTTAGGCCCCCAAAAAGCAGAATGCGCCTTGAAAGAGGCAATATTTTTCAAATTGTCTGGCTGGTGAGCAATGATAAAGCTGCCTGTCACATTTTTCTCCCTGGCTACAGGGGCTCCCTTTCAGAGGAGCTCTCAGGCCCTCCGATGTGACACACAAACCCCCTTCCGGCCTTGTTTGCATTCAAATGTGATAAAAACCAAAAAGTGACTTTCCCCCACAGCTGGGCAGAAAACGGATTAGGTCAAAGTGACAGGAGATCCTGCCTCACCGGCTAGTCAGACTGTGGAAGAAAGAGGCCTCACTAAGCTCAGCTTTGGAAGCCAATTGAGGGGTTTTGCTATCCTTTTCACACTTCCAGTGTTCCCAATGGCAGCTAGCCAGCCATGGTGACCAGCTCGCAGACAAGGTTAGTCATTCAGCAGAATCCCCTCCCAAAGCCACAGGGAGGGCAAACGCTCTCTAATTTGATTGTGATTTTAAGGTGCTGTCTGACTGATTAAGGGAATGTGTGAAAAAAATCATGTTCATAATTTTAACTTCAGTCAGTGAGGGTCCACTTGTTACCGAGACATGTTTTATTCCAAAATGTGTGGCATGCTGCAGTGAAGTATTTATTTTCCACTAGACCCCTACTCTATGGTTTTTGGCCCCACGTTACAACCAATAGACTGGCCCTAAAGAAGAGTTTGTTTAAAGCTCAGCTGTCTGTTGACATTGGCTTAATCCTCTGCAAGACACAGGATGCTTCTATTTGAAAACAAGCAAAGACAGTTCCACTTACATGCTATGGGACATAAGTTCACCTCACCAGATGACACATGCAAGTCTATGAAGTTGCAGTTTTTTGTTAAAATCATTTTGGTGAAATATTTCACCAGAGCCCAGTAATGCCCTTCTATGTTCATCTTAGTAACAAATTCAGGATGCAGTGCAATGCATGTGGCAGGGTGGGCCAAAAGTCCTGCCGATTTCTATTGAAATTGCTTCTTACTGGAAAGATAGAGGAAGTTTTGGAGGAACCGAGGTCTTTCCCTGGGAGCTGCATATGGCTACAACCTCCTCAACACTCGAGTTGATACGGCAGGGCTCAGGAACTAGAGCGCCATCTGCAGTCTCCTGTCACTTTTTCTAAGCCAGGGGTGTCGAACCATGTTCCACGGAGAGCCGAGAGCATGCAGGTTTTCATTCCAACCAAAACCTGCATGCTCTCGGCCCTCCGTAGCTCACAGTTTGACACCCTTGCTCTAAGCGATAATTTTGGTTATTTATGGGGGCTCCCTTACCACACACAGCTTGCTCACTTTCCTCTGAATTTATTAAGAGACTATTTTATGGATGCTTTTATCCAGAACGCCTGACAATACAACACCATGACTGCTTCTATTCTTAGTATGGTCTCCTCTTTTCACGAGTAGAAAGTCGGTCAGTGTTAGAATAATCCAAAGTTTAGTCAGGATTATTTGTTTTGATTCATAATCACCCAATTACTAAAGTTAGACTGTCAAAACAAGAGATTAAATAAGTCAAAGGACTAAAATAGTATTGCCGTACTCAACCACATCAGGTAAAATATGTGTGAAGTTAAGTTGTTCTTCTTAATTATTACCTGCCGTGTAACACAAAGGTGATGGCCCTTTCCATGAGGTATAATCTGTACCACTATCTGGAACAGTAGCTAGTCAGTAAAATTAATAATAATTAATTTAATTAATACATTCAATTAATAATTAAACCTTGAGCCGGTGGGGGAAATCATTCCATTAACAATTAACTTTTAGGGACAGGCAAGCTTGAGTCGAAGGATATTATCTCATTTCATCTTTATATTTAGATTTCGATTTTCATCTTCGAGATGAAGAGAGGGGGTGTGAAGGTGTTTCATGAAACAAAGGTCTTTGAAGAGGTTCAGGCAGGATATCTGAAAGTGGATAAGATATCACCTCAAAGCTGGAGTGTCAAACCCTCAGCTAGGCAGCTGTGTATATCCCTGTCATCACTCACACATTACCTGTCTACACCTTACACACACAAGCACACACACACACACACACCATAAAATTCAAAGATGTGGCAAGTCTCCCAGTGACACAGATCACATTGTCTTCAATGTGCTTTACCTCTGCTGAATTACTCTGAAATTCAGAGAACCATTACCATCACTCATAGAGACAAACATGGTGGTGTGTTCTCTGCAAATTCAAATATCCCAGCTAAACCTAACAAGTAAAAACCACAAAACCACTCTTACCCCAAGGCAGTTATCTGTCACTGACATATACAGCAGTAGTGAATATTCAGCTCTGTGCTTACACAGTACAAAAGCTGATGAAGATATATATATATATGAATCCAGGAACCAAAGTTTCTGTCACCAACACAATTAAACCAGGTAGGTGTTTGCTTACAGTTCATTACAGTTACATTAATGGTGCCAACTGTATCTTTATAACATTAATAATAATAAAATCAACATCATCATTATCACCCTCTACTGCACGTCACATGAAGTTGACCAGCTACCGTTAAAAAGTCCTTTAACAACCACTGGTGTGAGATGAAGGCTACCATTTGTTTATGGCAATTATACCAAGGCATAACGATTAATTTGACAATGATTTATGAACGTTTTTAATGTTTGCACCTTTAGGTAGTTGCTCACAAATTACAGTGACATCCTAATTAATGATAGTTCACGTGGAGGGAGGCGAAGGAGCCATTTATTTTGCAGCACGGCCTCACAGCAGACTGATAGCACCACCTTGAACTTCCCAAGCAGGTAAACACTGTCAGTCAACACTCAAGGTAAAATCCTGCACTTAAGACGCTACCTAAGATCCACACTCCTCAGCTGACAGCTACACATTTCAGCTTGATAAATAGTTTGTGTTGCTGCAACAGGAGATCTTAGTAAGAAACTGTTAAAACATATTCTCCAAACCATGCAATAGCCAGTGTGACCAGGTAACACTTAGAGCAACAATGGCAGGAAATTCACGTAGACGCGAGGAGAATCGGGGGGATGTATATTTTTGTGAATGCCCAGACCCTGTTGGACAGGTTTTCTGCCTTTACACCAAACTAGTTTCCAGGCCCTCGAGGCTTCCACATACATCTCTGTGAGGCACCATGAAACTACAGGAGCCAGCAGGCACAGCACCAGATAAAGATGACAAACCTCCCCAGTTTAACCCCTAAATCTGCCATTCAAAATCACCCTCTAGACGTGCAAAGACAGCTGCTTCCTCCACAGAACCATGCAAATCTTTCTCTTATCTTATCCTCACCCCTCTCCCGGGTTGATTCTCAAGGGAAAAGTATGTTCAGTGAATTCATTGCAAATAAAAAACAGTGACAGCTCAAATCTAGTAGTGTAACAGTAGTCTTATAATAGTTTTAATAGTGTTTCTTTTCATGCCCGAGCAAAATTGGGGGTAATGAAGTCATGGAAAAAACTTCCGGAGACAGCAATTATTGAAAAAAATCTAGTTTGTCTCGGTGAGTATTGTTTGCCATGGAGGAAATTGGATGTCATTTCCAACACAAGTTGTGTCTTCAAGGCAGATTGTGGAAGATAGTTTTACCTGTATCCAAGTGCACCCCCCACAACAGGCAAATAAACAAACACTGACACACAGACGCACCATAGTTTGGCTTGATGATTAAGCCAGGCAGTCTCGTTTCATTTTCCACACCAGCGATATGGATGGCCGCCCTGTATTTCCATGCTCAGCCATTAATAAGACACAACATGCTGATGGTGTAAGGAAAGCATCACCTGGAGACACGTGCACGATTTCACATGCCTGTCAGGAGCTCTCTGGAAAGCGTCTTCCAGAAGATATTAGATCATCGGCTTGTTTTATTGCGCTAGGAAAGCAGCCCAGTCGCTTTTGGCAGTAATTACTAGGATGTATGTGTTAAAATTCATCTTTGCAAAGGTTAACAACATCAGCAACACTCATTATCAACTTTATCATCATCCACCACTCACATGCCATTATTCACACTCACAATACACCACCACTACCCTGTTCATTTAGTCAGTATACACCTATTTACTGGCTTTATTTACATTTTGAGCGATTACATTGAAGACGTTTTTTTCACTGTCATGTTGGTGGACAGAGCTCTAAATGTCACCTAAATATGGTCATACATACATTTTCAGGCTGTAAAGGGTTTTTGTTAACATTGGTAATGTGAACACTGAAGCAAAACTGAACTGCATTTAGAGTTACAACGGGCTACAGACATTGAAGAAAGTGTATATACCTCAAATTTACTGGCAGCAGTCACAATTACAGTTTTCTCATAACCAGCTACTTTAAAAATGGAGGAAAAATGGTCTGGGGTTTGTTTGGTGCGGAGAATAGTGTTGGCAACAAAGGAACACACATCCAATAGTTTCAATATCTGAGCCAATCCAAAAGCAAACATGGATCCAAGCAGGGCTTCTAACTTGTCTTTCTTTTGACAAAAAGTGGTTGGACATGTTACGGTAGGTTGGAAAATGAAATGACACCGAAGAGGGCAGTGGACTATCATGGAAGAGGATCAAGGCCACAGTTCACATCTGCACCTGGTGACCTTGACATTACCTGAATAATAGGTTCAATCAGGTGTTTTATCTGTTCTATCATCACTCTGGTATAGCCGCTTTTTGAAGCTAAATGGATGTCTTTATATTGCGTGTGCTGAGAGAGAACCTTGCAGGCAAATACACTTGACTGGGAAGGATGCATGGCAGAACGTGTTTCCTATTATTTCATCTCCTGCATCGTGTACTGAGTGTCTCCAACCCCTCTTTTTTTTAATAGGGAACCCCAAAGAGTTTCCTCGTGAAGAAGTGAAATGTTTGTGGTTCGCGTCGCTGTCCCAAACCGAAGCTTCCCCTCTTCTGAAGGCAACGAAGCTAATTATGTCTTCACTAGCTCTGATGGCTGCAGACAACAGGAAAATTACTGAGCTGTCCCCATCAGTCAAAGGGCCCGTCTGGGGAGGAACGGTAGATCACGGCAGACTGAGACAGATGTGAAGCACAGGCCCTCCTCCTGTTTCCTGCCAGAGGGCTGATGAAAGAACTGTCACTTTCCTGAAGCCGCTGGTAGCACAGTGGCTGAGAGATAAGCGATAACAAAGACAGCGAGATAGAGCCTGATGATACCCAGTCGTACATCACAGCTCCTCTCCACAGTTCGCACAAACAGGAGAGGTGGAGAAGGCCAGGGGCTGATCTCAATCATCAGACATTTTCAGGCAGGCGTCGGGTGGAGGTGCTCTGAACAGCGAGCATGAGGGGCAGACAACGTACTCACTAAGAATAACAATAAGAGTGTTATACAACTGACATCCGATCAAGCAGCGGTTCACCACAAATTAGCACTTCCATGTTATGTTACCAAAATATGTACAGGTGGGTCCATATTGGGAATCTTTTACCCTGAGTACGCTAGGCAATTTCACACGTTGGCGCCCCCACATGGCAGTGAGAGGTAACTGTTTGAAATTGAAGGACTTCAATACCCCGAAGTCATCTGGTGTGACATCAGTAAACCAAAGGATACCGATGGGACAAGAGAGCGTTTTTGCTAAATCGGCGACTTTATCGCTAGATTTTTATCACTTTTTCAAACCTCTCCAGTGACTAGCAACAAATCTATCTACTTTTTTAGACCATCGGGGAAAATGTTGTACCGTACAACAATTAGTACACGTACGTACATTTGCGCCACTTGCTTTATCTAATCCAAAGAGGTCTTCCCGTACACAGCGTAGCCCCTATTCATAAGCAGATAAGCATAGGACGTCATCTGGATTCCTCTAGCAACGTTTAAGCAGCTAACAGCTAACAGCTAACTGTTACTTTCCTTAGAAGAGAGCGTGCAACACTGCAAGAGGCAAAACATCTAACGTCTAACTAGGGCAAATCTATGGGGTCTCAATTAGTGGGGATGGGATGCTCTTTTCTATGCAGCCCTGCTTTGGGGG
>CABFOQ010003571.1:1307-13225 GCA_900660455.1 Gephyroberyx darwinii | reverse complement strand
CTCTCTCTCTCTCTCTCTCTCTCTCTCTCTCTCTCTCTCTCTCTCTCTCTCTCTCTTTCTCTCTTGTTAACATGTTTCTCTCTTGTTAACATGTCAATCATGATGATGCCACAGTTCCTGGGCCAATCATCAATGACGATGATCGGCGGGTTTATAGATGATCAATGAACAATCATCGTCTTGTTTCAACCGTAACATGACAGAAAAGTTCTCAAAGTAATATGTCAATCAAGCAAACAAACCTGGGGTCAACACCGTTTATCCCCTCTCCATTTCACACACACACACACACACACACACACACACACACACACACACATACACACATGTCCACGCAATGAGGTAAAAGCTGAAGAAGAACTGAAGCGAGAGATTGAGCGATCAGTGTAGCGTGACGGATTACAGGCTCGCAATGGTGGCTGTTAGAACACCTCTAGCCTCTGCCACACACACACACACACACACACACACACACACACACACACCAGACACATATCACCCACAGGCCTCCAGAATATATCACCAGATGGTGTGAGGAGCACGGAGGATTTTGAGCCAACTCGCCGAGCCTGACTTCCATGTTGTCGGTAACTGTGAGGAGCTTCTCCAACACAGAAGATCCAAGTGAGTTCAGGCTCTCCAGAGTGTTGAACCTTCCCTTGAGTCGGATTTTTGACCGCGTCTGTTAAAATGAGTAATATTTTCAGTAAAATAAAGAGAAATGGAGGAAGAAGAAGAGGGAGAAGTAAGAGCCACTGGGAAAGAGAGACTCATGGTCGATATCAAAGGAATCATACACAAACAAAACAAAATTGCTTAAAATTTACGATCATTTTGCCCAACGACTTCCTCGGTATATGATCCCTCGTCTGAAAAACATCCATTACTCATATTCATAGTTTTCTTTGCATTTTTTCAGTGTGTAGTCCAGCAGTGGCCGTCCTGTATGGAAAATAAATGTTTTGTGGCATGCTATTGTGTGTGTACGACATATAAAACGTGAGCTCAAGTTGCATAAAAAGTGTGTAAATAGATATAAAATGTGCACACTCCATAAATGAACACATAGAGCCAGTGCAACCACACCACCAGGCTTGTTGTTGGAGAGTGAGTGGGCCTCCAGTCTGTACCATCAGCTCTCAGTGTCCTTGTCAGTTGTTCCTTTCTAATAACACCTTGCATGGCAGCGTAACGCCTTCATAACTCAGCTGAAGAGAAATTGAATCAACCATGATACCTCATCAAAGCCTCATTCAACTAAATCTGTCTGTATTCAACATAATGTCACACTGATCAAACTAAATACATCAATACAATCTAGTAAATTCAACTAATTATGTCAAGTGAGTGAAATCAGTGTGAAAGTTGCTGGAGGAGCTAAGTGGAGCATGATTTTATAAAAGTGTGCACATTTTCTTGACATTTTCTTAAGGCGTTAATTTGTTCGCATTAATTATGAAATTCTGCGAAACGAAGGAACGATATGTATCTTATACACTCAAATTACTCAAAACGGGGGCACAAGGTCTATATGTGGACAAGTGAGACCATCTCGTACGTACAGTACTGTGCAAAAGTCTTCGGCACATGTAAAAAAAATCCATAAAGTGAAGATGCTTTCAAAAATAATGAAATGAAAAGTTCTAAATATCCAATAATGTACTATAAAGAGCAGCAATGTAAAACTCAAAAAATTAAACATCTAAAAACAAATTTATATTAAAAAAATCTAGGCTACATGGGACTTTTACACAGTTCTGTATGTGTGTGTCAACTCGATGTAGTACATTGTGGCCTTGTCCTGCAGCCACTCCCAGGTTCCATAATGGTCAGATGTCAAAGGATAGACACATAGTCAATATCAAAGGAACCATGCACAAACTTAAAATTGACAGTCACTTTCCCCATTACTCTGTAGATGTACGGTCATTATTCTGGCTGCACTCCTGCTGAAAAACATCCATCACTCAAATTCATTGTTCACTTGGCATTTCTTCAGCACTTCCAATGCCGAAACATTCATGCCGGCTTGGCCATCTGGGCTCTATGTGAGCTCTCTTCGATTCCACGCAGCTCAAGGGAACAAGAAGCAGCCCTTTCACGACTTAACTAGAAGCAATCTTTTTCTATAAGAAGTGTCTCAATGCCTCTGTGTATCCATTACCCCGCATGCCAGTGTTGCTAGCTGCTGCTACTGTCCACAGAAGAGCCTCAGTAGCGTTTCTGTGTCTCTGAATGGAGCATTGTTGTACGCAAACTGTACAAAGAGGAAAGGCATTGTACAGCGCGAGAGCCAAATGGGTAAAATGTAAATATGTGTAGCATGTTGCACCACAATGGCGCCCCACATTCACTGTGATATTTAGGACTACAGTTGTTGTAGACAATACTGAATGACTTACAGTATGTAGGCAATGGCATCACGTGGTGAGGTATCGCTCCATCTCTGATACATGCCGTTCTCATGCATGTCAGGTCAGACCGCATGTCGAAATCTGGCGGTTTAACGTTGCAGCGACTCTTCAAATAATATTTAACATTTACACTTTTTCAGCTGGTTCACCTGCGATTGCTACTTTGTTGTAGGCCAAATTAAAGAGTGGAACAATATTAATAAGAATGTTCTGCAACGTATGTATGTGTGCCAGTAAGTAAATGTCACTCTGGTCGCAGGTCTCAGTCTCTGTGCCACCATCCATATGAAGTCATGCTGGTTGCTCTTTCTATCCCCCAAAATAACTTGAAACAGTTTGATGGGTTAAGGATTGTTTCATTTTGGTTTGTTTTTGGTGCAATAGCAGGTCTCACTGTACTTACTACTGTTAAAACATACTCAACTACACATAGGAGTACATACTTAAATACTTACAGTACTGTTCAAAAGTCTTAGGCACAAAATTCCGTAAAAAAAGATGCGAAGATGCTTTCAAAAATAATGAAATGAAAAGTTTCTAAATATCAAAATTACTATAAATAGAAGCAATGTAAAAAATCGAATGCAGAAAAGAGAAAAATAAACAAATTTATATTAAAAAAGAAATCTAGGGTGCCTAAGACTTTTGCACAGTATTGTACATACTAGGTAGAAGCAATACTTTTGAAAGGTAGTGCTTCTCTAAATGTAACTCAAATACAGTAACTAGTGCAGCTGTAACTAGTTACTTTCCACCTCTGTGCAGCAATAAACACACCTGCTCATCTGATCGAAACCTGTAACATTTCCAGAAACATCACAGGGTATAACTGCCCATATGGAAAAGAAATAGAAAAAACCTGTTTAATATGTATTAGACTTATATGTCTCATACTATGATTTACTCATGAAAGTGGCCACTTTCACATTTTTCTCATACAACATAATTATAAGAGTTAAGTACGAATCAAGTAAGAATTATGTATGTTGTTTATAAGGAAAGCGCATGGAAAATTATGTTTTTCTTACATATTGCATATAATGTTAGTAGGAGGGGAGGACATGTAGCAAAGGACCACAGGCCAGATTCAAACATGGGGATTACATGGGGATTTTGAATATTTGCTGCATACAGTAGAACATGTAGAAAGAAAATGTAACTGTAAATAAATATTAATTCTGGCTATTTTATTGTATATAATTGCTCTTAAATAAATAACACCAAATATTTCCCAAGTAATTATTTTAGGAAAGTTCACTAGTTGAGAGAGAAGAAAGTGTTAGCTAAAAACCTGGTTTTGAGAAAATGCTAACCACAGCAAAACGTTAACATTCCGATGTTATCACAAAATGTTAAAAATACCCAAAACTCATTATGTGCTTTTCCATGTGATTTTATTTTAAGATTATGAGTTTTTTATATGTATGTCTCATATATGTGACATCTTACATATGTCTTGTAAGGTTTTTATACAATACTTGCAATATTTCAGTTTCACTAATGGTTACCCAACTGATATAAATTTAATACTACACATATCTACTAAGGATATTATATATGGATTTATGTCATATATAGTACTTATAAGTTCCTAAATTGTATATGTTTCATAGTACACAAATTTACTAAGGATCTTGTATCTGGTTTGACTGTCATATATATTACTTACAAGTTTCAGATAAAACATATAAGCATTTAGTAAAATGTATCTATATCTTTTCCATATGGGTGCCTTGAAGGAGAATCCTAAAAACTGGGATTAGGGAGCTATCTTTGTCTATCCTGTGTCTTCATGCTTTGTTCCTCCTGTCCAAGCACAGAAACAACAATGAGTAAGAGATCCATTATTAAAAAAGAAAATACTTTGCCCTAAGTCACCAACAATATCAGCTCACTTTCTTTTTTAAAACTCTGGCGCCGATTTTTCTTAGAACTACTGCGAGATAAACAGTGCATGCCATAAAAGGCCCATAATAGCATAGTGAAAAAAGCTAATGTCAATATTCCCTGAATAGATAGCATTCCTGCAAAACACACAATTTCCAGCACCTGGTGAGGTTGCAGAGACCACTTTAGGCGATAATTGCATATTGGTGGTGGAGGGAAGGGAAGTGGCACCCTGTGAATCGCCACCTTAAAAGAGGTTGACAGAGCAATCTTCTCTGAAATGCATTGGAAGAGTGCTGAAGCACGCTCAGAAGGAGGGAGGGAGGGGAGGGGAGGGAAGAGGGGAGACAAAGCAGAGAGGGAAGAGAACAGCTTGCAAATCCTGCAGATCATTTGTATATTTCTTAAGGTGTCAAGTCCCTATTTTGTTGCGATTGTGAATGTAGGTTATATTGCTTGTAGTGGTTCCCAGTATGTCCTTTATTATTGGAGCAGAAAAACCGTGTTGCATGCTCATAACTTTACTAGAGTGAAATCAACCTCCTGGGTCTCATCAGCCTAAATAAAGTGGGGCTTTAATAGAGAACAGTGCCCCGTCCTGCCTAATTGAGACTGTCTAGATAACTGTTGCTAACTTAGCTCAATTCAACGACTTTTCAGACCCTTTGTTTCTTAAACGTGACAGAGAACCACATCAATGGGTTGATTCCCAAAGATTCCCAAAGAGGTCTGCTGATACACAGTGTAGCCCCGCCCTTTTCTAGCAGCAGGGGGCTGTAGCAAACAAATTCATATGCAAGTTAGCATATGACATCATCTGGTGACTTCTAGCGATAGCGACTTTCCTTGGAAGAGAGTTGAGAACACTACCGGAGATTCATCCGATTTGCCCAAATGAAATCCTGGTGTCGGTTATGTTCACTTGCCCACAAGAAGTGATGATTCGACATACAAACTGTGAACGGGCACCCCATCCAGAGAAGGCTGGACTCACCAGTGTTACATCTTGATGTCACATTTCTTGGTATTTAAGTTCCAATTTTACAGTTACCTCTCACTGCCACAAGACACGGGTATCTTGCTAGAGGGCACGTTCTCATGGTACGTGGTTGATGATGGAGACATTGACTGATGTGGTGATTAAACTTGTGATGTTCCAGTTTCAGGACAGTCTTTCAAACCACCAGGCCAACCAGCTGCCAATCTCTGGTCTCGTCACCAAGACAACCAGGACTGTTGTACTTAGTGGTTAAAGGAAAAAACAATGGATTTCACTGTCCTAGTCCATCACAAAACCCAAGTTTTCTAAAAGAGTCTGTTTAATCCTTTTTTTTCATTGCAAAATGTCTTTATGATGTGTTTTATTGCATCTATACACTTCTCCTGGCGTTTATGAGAACTTTTACTGCACATGGCTTCAGCTGCCCCTCTCAAATAACCGAACAAATTTGAACTCCCTCTGCAAGGCAATGGTCATTAAGTCACCAAATTAGTCCAAGGCTCTGGAAGAAAAAAAACATGAAGAACCACTGTTCAGAGTGTGGTGACCTTTGAACTCCTTGACCAGTGCACACTTGAGTGAGTGTGTGTGTGACTGTGTGTGACAGCAAGGGGTTAACTAAAGAATGCATGAAGTCTGCTGGTACCTCAGATAATTGGGCCATTTGTTGCAAGGTCACCGAAGAACAAACCCCCACCGACCACGTTAGCAGCCCCGGGATGATCCGAACATCAGAACCCATCTTTTAGATCTGCAAATGTGTATTAAAGTGGATTACGCTTTTATTTTGGCTAAGCTTTCATTGCTGCACTGCACTTCTCAGAGATCAGAGAACAGTTTCTGTAGGTGGCGCTCTTTTCTTTGTCTGTTCAGCCATGGTGGCTATCACTGCTCATGCTAACTAAACAGTTCTTCTTCTGTTTATTCCAAATATAAAACACCTCGCTTCCTGTCTCCAGAGGATTTCTCCCAGGAAAGACCTACCTGACACCGGGTGTTTAGAACAGCAGGGCCCAATCCCAATGTCCATACTCAGGGACTCACAGACTTTGAGGCGCGTTCCCACTAAATCCACAAGGGTTTAGGGCTGTCCCACTGTCAAATCGCCAAGTGCACGAGGGCTCTCTCACAGACTTTTTGAGCCCTTTATGCACACTTTCCATAAGTCTGTAGACTTTGCCTGAGGGAATTACCCACAATTCATAGCGTTGTGACGTTAAATACGGGGTTATCAGGGGAAGCCCGGAAGCGCTAAAAAACGGTAAACAAATGCAAGTACAAATGTTTATTCATCAATCATTTCTTTTAATTTTTGCTTAATGATGCTGTTTTGACAAAAACCAGTAAACTAATTATTTGACGATTACCTCTCGTCCACTCTGTAAGGCAAGAGCCTGGAAGACGTTCAAACCAGGCAGTCGGTCCCTTAAGTGTCTTGGTCGTGAAGAAAGTAAAACACGTAAAATAAAAAGTCCCAAACTCACAATCGTACGTTTATGTTTTGGTGTCATCAAGGTATCGCAATATGTCGCAAAGTGCTATCCCATTCCTATTTATACAATTTGGAGCCCTTGCAGCCTCTCGCTCTCAAGCATTTCCCAGGTGACGTCACTTAAGTCCATGAGGGTTCAGGCCTTAGGTCTTAGGGGGGACATTGGGATTGGGCCCAGATGGAAAAGCTTTCATAAACTGGCTAGAAGTTGAATCATTGTTGTGTTATGTTATGGCAATCAGATAGAGAGGAGAAAAATAACATTCATTTATGTTAAAATGTCACAGATTATTACTATAATGCTGCACAATGCTGTATGTGTTTTGGTGTATCTAACATATCTGAGTGTTTGTTAATCTACCATGGGTTTACCGCATCAGGACAGCTGATGTGGTGCAACCAACTAAGTGTCAGATAAGTTGACAATCATGGAAGAGTACACTAAAATAAATAAATAATCTGAATGCTGTGGTATTCATTGTATAGTCTCATGTGGTAACACCCACCCATCTGGTGCTCCACGCTGGTTAAAACAAACTATTTTGACACTATTTGACCCAGATCTCATGATAATCCATGATAAATCCTGAGGCCTGTGTCTTTGTGTGTCAGTCACGAAATTCCCTCTGCCCAAAGAGGGAAGTGCAATAAACAAGAAAGCCCGGGTGAAACCTTGCTCTAATTGACTTTATGACTGGCGCAAACACAAGCTGCCTGAGCTGAGAGTGTGTCGTTTAAACAGCCAGCATCGGGAGGTGAACACACACAATAGTCAGCCCACCTCCCTGAACACAGGAAGACTAGTTGATTGGGGGTCAACAGAGAGCAGAAAGAGACAAAATATTGACTTGTTTTGTTTTGTTGAATTCTAATTAATATGTTTTACACATGGCAGCCTATTTTGGTGCTACAGGTGAGATACTTTACAGGCTAGTCTTGGCTCATCTTTGTGTACATAAATAAACCAATCCATTTCTGACTTGTTGTGCAGCTTAAAGGGGAATTCTGGTATTTTTAAACCTGGGCTCAATATGTACAAACACTAAAAGTGCTTGTTTTTGCCACTGACAGGCTCAGATTGTTACTGGAAGTGTCTGACAGCATTACGGAAAGGATCCTACAGAGATAGACCTTTGTTGAACCAGAAACCTTTGTTTAACCTCTTCCTGCAACAACTCACCTCATCTTTCAGATTTCAGAGCGAGACTTCTCCTTGAGCGAGACTTCTGTTTCTGGTTAAAAAAAGGTCCAATAATAATCTGAGCCTGTCAGTGGCAAAAACAAGCACTTTTAGTGGACATACTTTGATCGGCACACTTGCCCCTGCTGATTACGTTGCAGCCATAGCAGCCTGTTTAGCGACTGCCAGCTGAGGTGATCTACTGGAGCAATTCCAAAACTTTTTGTACCTATTTTGGGGTCTAAATGACAAATTTGTACACATAGAGCCCAGGTTTAAAAACACTGGAATTCCCCTTTAAGTGAGATGCTTGAGATAAAAGACTCCACTGGATAACATGTTATGACCCTTTCACTGTGCACTCATTTCTTCACTCAGTGCTTCCAAACTTCAACGCTGCCACACCAGTTTCCAGATGTGCCATTTGCAGTGAGTAAGGTTGTATGGTAGAAGTAACGGCAGCACGGTGTGTGCTGTGCAAAGAGGTAAAACCATACCTGTGTAATATCGTCACCCAGCACCTAAACAGAGACTGCAGTGAGACTCCCTTTCACTGATACCAAGTAAAAGGCATTTTGGTCAAAACCTGTTGATCTCAGCAAAGTGAAAAAATATGATAACGAGAAATGAGATGTGAAAGTTGTATGTCTTGAAAGAAATAGTTACATAAGAGAAACACAACAAGAGAAAATGGTTATTTTTAAACTAAATCCGGTGCAGAGCTGCAAGAAACAGACATCAGACGCTCTGATGCGATCAATAGGAGCCGATTCACTTCCCTTTGATTCAACAGGTTCATACATACTGTATGAATAGTTTTACAGGGTTTTTTTGTGTGTCCTAGATTTTTGTAGCAGACATGTTTCTGTCAGACGCCTTTTCATGTTGTTGTTTTACAATGAATAATTCAGCGCTTGGGTTATGAATTGACAATGAGAATTTTACGTTGAATTTGAGAATGGAAACTGTAACAACACCACGTTACCTCATGCCTCACGGTGGGCTGCTTGACTTTGTGCACTATGGGTGGGTTGTTTCAATGAATAGGACGGATTAACGTGTTTATTTTGTTACTCTTTGTTAATAGAAAAGTCTCCATTTTACCCGTGCATTGTGTGTGAGGACTGAAAACGTCACTTTCATGTCAGATTTGAAACTTCGTTCTTTGCTGGGATCATTTCAATTTAAACAACTAACCTCAACCGTGATTCACGGCAAAGGAAGAGATTCTCAAAGCCCATTACACGCCCCCAAGAATTACAAGCGAGTACAGCCGGGTGAAAATCAAATCCCTCCATAAATGTCCACAAAGAAATCTGCAAGGAATCGTGAGTTGTGTGCACGATAAACGTAGTAGTTCAGGGAAGCCGAGGAATCTTTAACACTGAGAGAGGGAGATGTAGCCTGGAGGCGCACAAGGAAGAACCTCTCTTTTAATGCATTACACACATTAGCTTTGGTGGTGTATTGTGCCAGTTTTCCACAGACACACACACCGCACACAGACAGATACACACACACACACACACTGCAGGGATATAAATATTTCAGAGAGTTGTTGTTAGTTCCAGTCTGCTGGGCCGGACAACCCCGTAGCAAAAGAGCAAACAGCTTCTAGAGCAGAGAGTTCATGACCCATATAGACCAAATAAAGTCAATAAAAGCCATTTAGCATAATGATTTTATAATTCCTTACATCTGGAGGAAGTGTTTCAGGGCGTAGGTTCCAATTCATGAGAGGGAAAAGTTATAAAATGTTGCAGAGAACAGGATCAATATATATTTTGTACATGTACAGATTGGTTTCTTTTTGAACTTCAACTGATTTTTTTTCTTTATTCTGTCCTGAAAGTCGTTGTAATGACGATTGGCTTCAGTGACCTTTGACACCCGTCAAATCCATTAGTCAGTACCTTCTTGACACCGGCTCTTCAATCACAAAGACACTGAGCTTCAGGTAGTGATTATGTTCCATTAAAATAATCCAATACAGACTTTTTGGAACGTAATCTACTCCAAAAAGCTGTCTATCAGTTTCAGGTCAATCCCTGTAGTGCATCATTCAATATCGCTACTAAAGGATGCAGGAAATGCAATCACAATGCATTAAAGGTGAATTGCATTTTTAAGTGAAATATTCAGCCAACACGGTGAGGTGAATCCACTCCACTTCCAACAACAAGTTTGATTTGTTTGAGAATTTAGTTTTCTAGACTAAAGTGTCAATATCTAGAAGCAAGGCAGAATGAGACTGTTCACTAGTATCAGGAAAATTACACTTGATTTGAGAAACTAATTGAAACAAGTTGAGTTACATTAATCAAACTAGTTTTGAGAAAAATAAGATGTTAGATTAATTTACTTATTATGATGGATATGTTTACAGTGCAATCGAGTATCCAAACTATCGCTTTAAAGGACTTAACTATCCTTTAAAAAATAGCACAATGTTTTAATTGTGTGCTCTCATTGGCAGAAAACATCAAAAAGTGGATATCTCATTTTGGTGCAAAACTCCTGACATATTTATTATGAAGCATGTTCCATCTGGGGGAGGCTGTCTTGTGAAACACAACATCATTTTCTGCTTTCAGACACGGTTGCAGCTCAGCGGCCTTGAAACTGCCAAGTGTGCTCCCTCATTGTCCAGGGGGGTCACTCAACTGAATGATGCAGTTTGCTTGTCAACTGGCTCGCTGTAACCCCGAGGATACAGCGCGGGAAAGATTTGTCCCATGTGACGAATAAAAAGAAAATCTCTATTTACAAAAGGGCTTCGGGTTCTATGGCTGTCAACATTTTGAAAACTGACATGAGCGAGTAAAAAAAAATGCTATCATGCTATAGTTATCATTTCATAAGAACAATGGAGAAAATATCTAATGAAATACCCACTACTGAGCCTAATGTAAATAATGCACCATAACTTTATTGTGTCTTTGTGACATCCATAATGGAGGATACATGACATATAGTATCTGGAGCGTTCCCCGTATGTGCTTGTTCAAAGTTCAAAGCAAAACACCGGTTTATTGATCGAGCGAGTGCCACACTGAATCACTTTAATGGATCCATATATTCCATAAATGAATGGACACACTAATCAACTATGAATGCCGCCGATGTACATGTCAAGTTTAATCTCGTTTCACACACCTCATCATTGCCCACAGTAACAGAAATTGATCATGCCTCTAAACTATATCTGCACTTGCTGACACACAAGCACACGCTCACACATACATGCACACACACAAACACACTATAAACACACACACACACAAAGAAAACTTGGAGTGTCAGCGATGCCCCATCCTGTGATTGCAAATTAGTGCTTGCAGGCCTGTAGCTGCAGGTTTCCATGATTGGCAATTATGTTTTACTCAGCCACTATTCAGAGAGCGAGTGAAGTGATATTGCATGAGTTATCGCGGTCAGCATCCTCATTGTTCATTATTACCACATTACCATTCTGGTCGGTGAAATATTGATTTTGCTTGTCACTGTTCAAAGTACATTCCTGTAACACGCCTCATGCTGTACGCTTTCAGTGTGGATTTCATGACACCGCCGCATGACGTTTGTTGTTGTGATACAGATAACATAAAATGTCATTTTATGATTTATTTATCCAAAGACCCTTGTGGTACCATGAGTGTGCATGTTGTTAACATGGGTGGTCCCAAAGGCAATGGAACCCTTAATGGAACAATCCACTCTAAAACACTTTAACACTGTTAAAAACAATAGATACATTTCTTCCCATTTTGTTGTTTGGTGGTGTGTTTAAACGCCCATATGGCCACCGTTGATTGAAAGCAACAAGTTCACGCCCGTTCTCTGGGGGTTGTCGAAAGGCATTCTGGGAAATGCAACTGAAGTAGAAGTAAATTACAACACTTCATCACAAAATAACTCCTGGAATGTGTTGAACATCACAGACTA
>CABFOQ010003567.1:15185-26814 GCA_900660455.1 Gephyroberyx darwinii | reverse complement strand
GCAGCGACAGGATCCCTGTAGCCAGAATGACTAGAGCACTGACACTGAGAATGCCACTAAGGGAAGGCACACACACACGCACACACACACACACACACTGCACGCACGCACATGCATGTACAGTATGCATGATAGTACATGCACTCACAAAATTAACACGGTGTAGCACCGGCTGCATGACGGTACTGTTGTGTACTTACTTCTTAAAGTATTGTAAGATTTCTGTTGTCCTGTGGTGTAAATTGGCATAGATGATAGTAATTACTGTGATTTAGAGTTCTGTGCTGCTCCCAAACATGGAGGATTAATAGTGTCTACTTGTGTATCCAAGTGGAGACAAATCTATTGAGCTGTCAGGCCACTTGGTGATTTAATTTCTCTAAGCTGCTTTTTGCGTGAGTAATGCTTTATTGTGGAAAAGGTAGTAGCAAGGTAAGCTACATGGACATGAGCCATATTGCTTTCCACATCCTTAACACCGTGGATGGATTCTCTTTTTACACTGTGAAAAAAAGTCCTCCAAATATAGAAGTCCAATATAAAGATGAAAGTATTATCACAGAGAATCACAGACAGATGCAAATAATTTTGTTTTGCAGTTTGCTTGCAGGACTATAATGTGTTTTAGCGGAGTAAAGTCCACTGTGTGTGCCCTAATTCCCAGAGCATTTGCCTGCTCCACCGGTTTCTGTAATCTGATGCATTGGTAATCCTTACCTCATTTTAATAAGGACACATGTTTTCCCCGCCACCAGGTCTCATGTTGTTGTCAACCCTCTCAGACTTATAGGGCCTTTTTAATCCGGTACTTTACATAACAGCACCTCTATTCACTCAAACTGTAATCTGCTATACACAGGCCAAAACAAACACACAAAAAAGGAAGTTGGATAATTTGTGAATCTGTGAATGTTGCAGAATTGTGTGTGTGTGTGTGTGTGTGTGTGTGTGTGTGTGTGTTCGTAAGCTTCCCTGTGACTTACACTTCATTACATGTGTATACACACACATCTGTTAACATATCAGTTTGCATTTAGAGATCATTAACACGTAGACTCTGATGTCAGCAGTGAACAAAGAAGCAATATATCATGAGCAAGTGTCAATCATTGGGCAATGTCACCTTGACCATGTTCAGGTAAACCTGGGAGCTGTCGAAGACAAAGTAAAGACTCATCTATGACTTCATATGAACTGCTGAGATAATGTTAAAGATTTAGATCCCACTATTCCTTTTTATCTTGTTTTGTTGTTCCTTACATTTGAATTATCATTGTAATATACAGTATGAAAAAACTGAAACAGAAGTAGTGCTGTATTAAGTGCACATTTAATACAACTAACCTACTGAGCAAAGATACGTCCAAAAGACATCTTTTGAATGTCTTTGTTGCACGTTGAAAAGACGTCCCCTGAGGAGCCGGAATGAAAGTTGTTTTTTTATGACGTCTTCTGAACGTCCAATGTTGACGTCCACAGGAACTCTGTACAAGGTTAAAAATGAGTTCAAATGTGATCATTGTGGAGGTCTTTTCAACATCTTGTAACGTCAACAGACTCATTTTGGACATCCTCCATTTTTGGCCGTCTTTGTCGCACGTTGAAAAGACGTCCCCTGAGGAGCATGTCACATACATGCAGTGAAATTCTTTTTTCTGTACACCCCTGACTAGATATACACACAACATATCACCCCACACACATGCACATGCATTTTGCAGGTCAGAGAGCAGAGCACAGCCATAGCTGTGAGACCAGTCATTTTTTTCAATCACCAGCTCACAGCTGGAATACACCCTCCTGGTGGTGCCGGGGATCAAACCAACAACCCCCCGCTGATGGGTTGGCCTCTCTTACTGCTAGGCCAACCCGCTGCAAAGTCAGTTCCCTGACTGGGCATCAAACCAGGGCCGCAGCGGTGAGAGTGCCGAATCCTTACCATTAGACCACCAGTGAATGTGATCATTGTGGAAGTTTGTGTGCGTTACTTGAACATAAATAATAACAACATAATAGCATTTTCTACTTTGTTAAGTGTTTAGAGATATACAGAAACTCAGCAATATGTTTAGATAGCGAGTACTAATTTCATTCATAGCTTGCCTTTAGCACATAAAACACACACTCTCACTCTCTCTCGCGTGCTCTCTCTCTCTCCAATAATAACAATAAATATATGTTAAATATGATACATATTATTTATTTGTTTAATCACAAATAAAAAATATTTCATTAATCACATGTCCATTTCCTGCACCTGTCTTGCACGTCCACAGACGTCCAAAAAACCTCCTAGCCAGACGTTGAACTGCATGTCTATGTCCAAGAGGGGTCGTAGTCAGACGTCCAGGTACTGAACCTGATTTCCAGGTCGTGCAGACATACAGATATGGTCCTGGACCGACCGACGCAATATAGACATGATCTGCAACGCCTGGCAGATGTCTCATATTGGCTGGGAACCTACTGATTCTTGTGCAAAGAGATAATGCTGTATGGTGTTTGGGCAATATTTACCATACATAGACAACAGTAAAATACTCACTGCAATAGGTTACATACAGCCACTTAATGTAATCAGCACTCTGAACCTCCAGGCATTGGACAAAATGAGATTATGTACAGCAGAATTGGCTGAGAGTGTTTGAACACACTCATGCCTCTGCAATATGGGCTAGTGCATGGCTGGTGCTCTCCTGCTGCTGGGCCATGGGGAGAGATGAGAGGTCACGCCACCTCTGCCTATTTACATTTTGATATCACTTACACACAGCACATCATATTTCTCTCTGCCTCACAGCCTCTCTGGTCTCTTCCTAGACAGATTACTCTCTGTGTCTGGTTGGGTTGTTTAATAAAGGTGCTTTATGGCTGTGATGTAGTAAACTTCAAAAAGAGGGTAACAGATGTTTTTTTTCTTCTTTTTTTCCTAGAAATTAGTTTTAATCCTTGAAACCAAATGATATTAAATGTTGGGATGAGGCCAGTGCAACCTGATATTCTTGTTTCTAGAAAACAGCATCAATTCTTTCTAAAGACATTTGAGTCACTGTCAAACTTGGCTGCAAAATGAGGTGCTGCCTACATACAACCTGCAACGTGGGTGCACATGTACAGAAAAGGTGGACTTTTCCTCTTAATGATTATTATGTTTTTCCTTTTCAAGCTATTTTGCATGATTTGCTAATTATTGGAAGAACTCTAAAGCCTGAAAAACTGTTTTACTTTTTACCAGAAAAAGGCCTTCATCACACAAGTCACAAAAATATATCTGTGTGTGAGAATATTTTTTTCCTCCACATTCTATTAATGATCTTATTATCTCTGGGCTGACGATCACTATTTTAAGGTGTGGGCGTTGTATGATCTGACCGTCAGCCACAGTGCCACATTAAGGCCTTTCCAGGCACAGAAACTGATCCCTGAGTCCCACTGGGATGTTCCTTCCAGGGACTCTATCCTGGCCAACATCCCTGGGCCCATTGATTGTTTGATTTATTGATCCAGCCAATGTGCTTTCCATTAAGAGGTACAGGAAAACTTTGTCAACTGCTGCAAGGGCGGGGGAGCAGGAGAAGGAGGACGAGCAGCGGCTCTATTGATCTTGTGGCTGATGACTCTGATCACGTTGAACAGCCTGAGATCGACAAGCCGTCCCCAAGTGAGCCAAAACCCTGATCTGGAGGAGAGGAAAGCATCCAATGGGCGTGTCCATCAGCGACAGACATTCCACAATTCGACAAAAACAAGAGAGGGTATTAACTGTGATGCCCATCGATCGGGCAGCACTGCACACAGAGTCAGAGAGACAAGTTGGCCCATTCGATTTGTCTGGAGACAGACCAAGTGTAATTGTAGGGAACTGCAAACAGCAAAGAGGACATCGTGGGTCAACAGGAGATCTCTAATTCGAGCACATTGTTGTGTGGTGCAGACAGACAAGGAATCAGCAGAGAGCAAGAAAAGGAGAGAAAATAGAGAGAGGGATGGCAGCATGGAGTGAGAGAGTGAAGGAGAAAAATACATAGCGCCAGAGGGGATTGATCCAGGCGGTGTCATTAACAGTCGAGGCAGAGATTTCCTCCTGGCTTTACTGCCCACTGTGCACTGAGGGTCAGTCTTTCCAGACAGATCTGTGAGCAGGGGGACATATATTAAGAGCTTAAAGGCAGCTTTATTCTGTCGTGTTTGGCAGAATCCCACAGGTGGGGGGTCAGCATAAACAACACAACACAGAAACTACTAGACTGTCCTTTAACTGTGCCTTGACATCCAGCTGAGCGTGTTGTAGACACAGCACAGATGCAAACTCACAGAGGCCATCGCTGTGAATACTCAAGAGGTCTGCAGCTGGTAAATATGAATTGTTTGATTTTTCACAAGATGCGATGTGCAAATACACAATGCATATTCCCTGAAGACGTGAATTGAGGATTTCTGTTTGTTGTGGTGGAAATTAAGACGTGTTTTTTTTTACATCTTCCTTCCTGTTGAGTGTTGTATTATATTGTAATTTATTTGTACTTCACGTGTACCCACTTCCCATAATCTGTGTTTCAGATAGATGAAAATTGCTGCTATTAAACTGCACTGAAAATATCTTGTGACATGAAGGTACTTCACCAATAGCTGTTTTATTTAACAGTGTTAAAGAAGGTCTATGTAAGATTTTCTCTTTAATCTAGCCTACAAATTTCTCAGTAGGTCAAGCGATATGGAAGGATCAATTTGTAATCTTGGATCGATAAAAAGCTCCTCCCCCATAGCTGGAGCCCCTCCCACCAGGAAGAACCTGAGACAGGCCAAAGGAATTAAAACTGATGCCGAGACTGATGCCAGGTTGGCCATTGTTCTCCTAGACAGGAAAACACTATTTACATGATGTAATGTTTGTTATCTGGACTATTGCTATCTGGGAAACTTATCTGATTGATCATGTGTTATCATTGTATACAGAGCTAACCGGGCTAATCAGATGCTACTAACGCTATAAGCGGTTAGTTACTGTCTATTTTCTGAGAAACTATGAATCAAGGACTTTTCTTCTGTATATACAGTATATATAGTTACAGTGCAATAGGGGAGGGATGACGTTATCGCCCATCAGCTTTATTTATGATGATCCTCTGGTGTTTTGACAAAGCCTTGCTAACAAACATGAATAATACCATAGCAAAAATATTAGCTTTGATGATAACAATCTATAGCTCACAAGCCCCAGAGTGTAGCCCATGCTGATCCCAAGCCATTATTGTGTTATACATTTAGCTATGCTGCTACGCACTTTGCAGGATGTTTCTAACCTCATTATAGAAGTCATGCCACTTGGCCATGATTAATTTCTGCAGGTCGTATCATAAATATACTACTCCTACCTGACAAATTGCATTTGTTATGCAGCGCTTTTTCCTGTGTGTAGGTCGCTGCTCATCATATTTGGCAAGGCTTATTATGTCTATGAAAACAACAGACTATTAACCCACCCACATGATATTTCTGTGCTATCTATCATTTTCACAGTAAACACAGGAAAGTCCACCAATACATCTTAACAATTATTGTATATGCATCCCCACAAATTCATCCGGTCATAAATTTCAACTAATGGTGTACATATCAGTGCATACATGTCTGTGACCACACACACACACACACACACACACACACACACACACGCACACACACACACACAGCTAGCCAGGTGTAAGTCTCATTGGACACAGCCTTTATTACTGATGTAATTTAAGACAGCCCTCTATAACATGGTAATTATAGCAGATGGGAAGATTTTCACATTAAGATAATCAAAAATTGCTGACGGGTCGCTGCGCAAGAGGAGAGGGCTGTGAACAGATTAACTCAGCAATCTTTTATGTTTTATCTCTGAGACGCACACAGAGAATGGAGGTGGTCAGGTTGCCTTTAAATCGCCGAGTCAATTACGTCGTCCATATGGGACAGCAGTGATTAGGATATTAAGGGCGGGCCTGGTTGAGAGTGAAGGGGCTGTATCAAAGGAGCCCCCCCCCAGCCATCTTGTGTCCCTTAAGGCAATACTTATGAACACCTGACTGACTTTGATTTAGGGCTGCATTGGTTGTGACAGCTTTGGCAGCGGCAGCGGGGTGACACGGGATGCACAAAGAGGGTCGGAGCACCTGGTCTGAAAGAAACCGAGAAGATCTCCTGGGATCCTCATGATTACCACCTCTGAAAACACCTGTGTGTCTGCCAGCACTGTAGAATCTGCTGCAAATGTTGTAGAAAAGTATATTCACATGTTCAGCAGTTCTGCGATGCCAGCTACAGAGAAGCTTTATGTGATTAGTCTTAATAAAATGAGTTTGTGGCAGCGGACGTGTAGCATGAGTGAGGTTCATGTTTCTATTCAGCATCTGATGATAAAAAGAAAATTACATATTTAACCATTAAATACATTTGATGAAGAGGTCGTATTGTATGTTGATGAAGATGTAGAAGTCCATCTATTTCATTCATCAAAACATTCATTCCAAAATGAGATAGACGCCATTTAATAAAAGTACACTTGATTGATAGCGCAATAGTTTTTGATTGACAAAATAACAATTTTACAGACCGGAACATCCTCTACATTTTATTGATATTGAATAATGAACATCAGTTTTTTTCATTTTGGAATAGATTTGTTGAAAGGACACACACTATCTAACAATATGATACAGAAAGCATTGTTCAGCAAGCATAATTATTTCCTGTTCAGAGGAGATATGGCCTAAATAGCCAGTGGCAAACATGCAGTAGAGGCAGAACTTGACCCACGGAGGGAGGACTATTGTTCCCATTGCAGAAGTAAAAAAAAGTTTTTAATAAGCATTTTTTTCTTCCATGGAATTTCTATGAGATTTTCCTATACATTGCTTGTGTAGGAGCAGTGAGCATGGAAGGGACAGAGGGGCTGTCGGCTCGGTTCCCTCGAGCATCTTTAAAGAAAAGCTTTGTTATGGATCTCACAACACCGACTCAAACCTAATGACAGGGTTGACAGGTTTTTCTCTCACAAAAGGAGGCTGGGTAGATTTCAAGTCAATTGATTCAGTTACATGAAAGTTGAGTGGTTGACATGAAAGTCTTTGGAAATGGCCTTTAACTTTGCTTTTACATAATGCCCTATTATCTTCTCAGAGGCACTGACAGGATTCACACAGTTGTTTCTCTGGTGAGATTATTATTGCGGCTGTCTCGGCTGCTTGAGATGGAATGTCAGACTCTATCATCTATCCGCCATCACAACATCAACTGCCTCGTAAGACCTGAGACACAATCGTTTTAAATAGCACTCTTTGATCCCAAGACTTGTCCATCCACCTCCAGAAATGGCGGAAGCTTCATAATGGCCATAATGTGTTTGTGTTAACTGTAGTTGTTGTTTTGCCTGCCATGTTGATATGTATAGCTGGAGTGACGAGTGGAATGTAAATAGTCCTCTCTAAACAGGACATATACACTAAACAGATTAACCAAGGGTTATCACAGTTTGTCATTGAAATTTTTTTTTGGAACCAAAATGTTTTGTGTGATTTCCATGATGCACATCATTTTCTTTTTTTTACCTCCAATTTATGTCCAAACAATAGAATTCACAACAAGTCTTTTTTAGCACATTATTAATGTAGTGCAGACTCGCTGGTCCAGATGATCCAGTATGGTCCCAGACAGCAGTGGATAATCCAAGTGATCAAAGGCTCTTAATGCAATGTGAGGGGTTTTTAAAGGTCAGCTGCAAATCTGCCATTTCTTATAAGTCCTGTGCTCTCCTCTGGCCTGCCAGGCATTAAAGGTCACATCATACTGCTCTCCTGCAGACAAAAAGATGGCAAAGGGCTCCATGTGGAAGGAACTATTCTTCATCTAACGAGGGTCACGGAGGTGGACACTTGTATTATACTACATGCTGTCGTGCCAAATTCACTGTGAGCTTTCTCAACACTGAGTGGTGCAGATTTTCAAGCACACCCTACAGCCATTTGAAGTTATTAAAGTCAATCCAGCTCCAGGGTCTGTGAATTCCTCTGTGTAGTGTTTCCTTAAATGATCGGAATCTCCAGCAGCACCGAAACTAAATCTCATCAATTTAAGATGTTGTAATAACCAACACTGTCCAACACTGTCCAGTCTGTGTGGTTAAATACAAGACAAGTACAACATGTTTAGAGCTCCAAAGCTGCTGGATTCAGAGCGGCAATGATTTAGTATTTCCTTTCCTTGTGTCATAGTTGACAGTAGGTGAAAATTAATCGTTGTGTTTTTAAATGGTGTTAATTAACAGCAACACTAAGGCTGAATTCATCCAGGAACAGAGAATCTGTTTTCTAACCCCATGCGACAGGCAACACGTTTTCCGCGGTCAGTAATGACAGTACGGCATACAGGGTTAAAATTAGACGTTGTGTTTCTGTGCACATCCGTAATGGAGTGGTATTTCCATCTGAACAAAACATAGTTTGAAGATGTAATAGAAGAAGATGAAGCTCCTATCTTGTCCTTCCGCTGCTTTTTAAAAAATGTGTGACTTGGAGTCGTCCTCATTCATTTAAGAGGTATTCATTTGTGTGTGTTTGTGTGTGTCGTGTGTGTGTGTGTGTGTGTGTGTGTCAATTCTATCTGATGAGTTAGTTACATTTTATTACTGTTTGTTTGTTTTGTTTGTTTGATTTTCTGTTACAGAAGTTTACTGTATATACATAAATGTGACAAATTAAAATGATGCATAAAATACGTTTGTCCAGAAATGTCAGTGCTGAATGCAGAACAGTGCCAGATCAAGTTGATTGGTTTAGTTATTGAGATTTTACATTCTGCCTTAATAGGACTGAGAGCAAAAGGGAGCTAATTAAGAAATCAAATCAATTTAATTAATCCATTGTGGCTTGAAGCAACACAGCAGAACTGGCTTACTGAGCCAAATAAAGCATACATACATTTAATGCTAGAAGTGCCCTCTGGTGTCCCTATGTTAGGGATTTTTTTTTGGTTTTGACTAAATATAAAGTTGTTTTTCCATATAAAATTTCCATGAATGAGTGTGGCGTACTTATTGCTTAATAAAGTTATAAAAGTTATGAAAGGTAGCTTGTGGGATTTTTTTCAAAACGTGTTCTCTTCACACCTCGTACAACTGTTATGAGGTGTGACCTCCGACCTCCGACCCCCACCGCCCCACCCACACCCACAACCACATGCATGTACACATACACAGACATTCTTTGTAATAACATAGTATACGGTGCTACTGGGCACCATTAGATAGTGTGTGTGTGTGTGTGTGTGTGTGCCATCATAACCACTGTAACACAACCATGGAGACTTCAAGCTTGCTTTTCCAGCTAATGATTTAAATGGGATCCAATTAGTACACTGCTAACAGCTCCAGCAGGTTATTTATCACTGGTGAAAGAGAGAGTTGGTGTGAGACATTAATGAATGATGTTGCCTCGGTGTAAAGGGACGCAAGTGTTCAGATCTTGTCAAGAGTGACGGTTTTATTATTTCAAAACTTTCTTTGAAAACATCACAGTACATCTGCCAAGCAATCTACATCAACAGACTCCCTCATGTTGCTACAGGACAGTTCCTACAGTGTCCCGTATATTCCTGTAACACTGTGATGTCCTGTAACACTCATCCTGATCCAACCACATCTCATGACCACATACGGCAGTTTGACCAGACAGGTCTTGCCCAACACAAAACAAAGATTCGAATTGACTTTGGCATCACACCCTGGGCAACTGAATATGCCAAGAGTGTTTTCCTGTTAACATAGAGCAATAGTGACAGCCAGGATTAAATCAGTCCATGGAGTATATAAACAGGGTCTGGTAATAAAGGAAAGCAATCTCTCTACCTCTCCACTTACTCAAACCTGCCTCCGCTCCAATATCCCCCACAACTGAGGCTGGGGAAGTCAGATTTCTCCAAACTGCATCTTCTCCTTGAAGCAAGGCTAAGATGGTGCATATATTTGCAATAAGGAGCTCTAATTTTTGTGGGTTAGAGATTTGCTTGCATTGTGTATTATGGATGACTTGTACAAATATTAAGTTTAGAAGTATAGTATTTGTTTGAAATAGAAGAAGAAGAGACTCCAGGATGTTAATAAACTGTAGCGGTGAGTGGGCCAATGATTCAGAGCAACTGAGAGAAAACTGCTCGAGAACATTTTTCCAGCGGCCCATTAAAAAGAAAAGTAACAAATTGGAGAGACAGAGAAAAAAGGGGGTTGTCAGACTAGAGGAGAGGGTAAGGTCAGAGAGGAACGGGAGACAAAGAGAGAAAGAGAGAAAGCGAGAGACCTCCTCCAAGGTCAGCCCCTCTCCATTCATCACGCTGTATTTGTCTCAGTGGTTTCCATGTCCTAGCATGCTTTGGTCATGAATGCACATCATTCCTATATTGGGCTCCGAGACAAATTTCCTGGCTGGACCTGACAGCTACAATGAATGTCTGCTGATCATTCACCCCACACCTCCAATCCATCCGAAAAGGCATTATTCAGGTACAAATCAGGAGCCAGGAAAGGATAATGTTTCCTGAAAAACCACTCATGTTGATAACTGACACCTTAAGTCATGCATATTGATTAAGGCCTGGAGGCATTAGCAAAAATCAGTTGAATCTGCAAAATGGAGCTGTGGGCTGAACACTGCCTTGACAGTGAGTGAGAGACATTTAAACACATTGAAATATAAGGGGCTATGCTGCTGCTGCTGCTGCTGGGAGAGTTAAATAAAATAAAAATGCAAATGCTGTGTAAAAACAGTTGATTCATCAACGTAACCAATGATCAGAATGCAAAAGCCGGACAGCTGTGATGCACGACTGTGATGGACTGTGTTTGCTAAATAAGAACGACCAGGTGGTTGAGTCATTTCGAAGTCATGCCCTCTCCCTCTGTCCTTCGCTGAAACAACATTTACTAGACATATTTATGGAGGAATTTCTATCCACATCATTGCCCCACTTTATTTTTGCAAATTACCTCTAAAAGAGGCTTGCCGTCCTCTTATAAAGCAGTGTCGCGTCATTATGTGTTATTATGATGAGGTGCTGCTGCGGCAGTATGCTTCTACCTGCCGCACGATGCCCTCTTTATTTAAGGCTGAGGTGGTTATGAAGCCCCATCATCTGCAATCATGATAATAGCAATGCAGTCATGCCTTTAATAAAGAGCTGCGGCACTCCAGGTGTTCTGGATCCTGATCAATGTTTGTGGAGAGGTCACGGGGACAGACGGTGTTCGCAGCAACACATTTTTCCTGGAAAACTGTCTCTGGCTTCCCGGCATCTACCTCAGCAGAAGAGAGAGGCACCTCTTCGGATTTCCTGCTGAAATCCAATGTGGCATCTTCAGTTTCCAGAGGGGTGCGTTAGGGCTTTTTACTTCAGATTATGAGGTAACCACCACCACAGGCAGGAGATGGAGACCACATGAAACTAAACACCGCGTTACACGTACATGAAATGGTACATGGACTCTGTCACAGAAAAAGGTATGCACATACTTGCAGATACAGAGGCAAAAGCAAATATGCACACACACACACACACACACATAGGGGAATGGCTGACTCCCAAGTGTCAGTCTTGT
>CABFOQ010003564.1:7171-20496 GCA_900660455.1 Gephyroberyx darwinii | reverse complement strand
GGGGGGGTTTGTACGGGATAATTTCCTTGCGGTAGGGAGGACTGAACGCGTAAATGGTTTCCACCTTGTGGCTGATTTCCTCCGGGGAAATTTCCACTACAGAGAAGAGCGGCCAGGGCGCTGTAAACCTACCAAATAATCTCCACCTCTTCCCCTCCTCTTTAACACAAACTCTTGCTGTCTTCATCTCTACCTTCCTCTTGTACTCCTCCACAATCTCTCCATTTTCCCTGCTTTTTATTGGCTCATTCTTGGCCTCCGATGGAAGGGATGAGGAGTAAAAAAAAAATACAACGCAAATAATGAGATTTCCCCTCCCTGTGCCCCTACATCGGGGAGAGAAGGAGATTAATGTCTGTCCCTTAGAGGAGTGTGGGCTCCATCTTGCAGGTGAAGCTGTGCGTTTTTAACAAAGGCGCTCTCTGTGGGCTTCTTAATTAGGCAGCCGTGTATTTCCAAGCGCTCTCTGCCAGTCTTAAGTGTTACTTCCCTTCTTACTGGGACCCTGTGGAGTGGCATCCCAGAGCGCGGTAATTCACCGCTTACAAAGAGCCCTCGCACCTCATGGAGGGAAGACAGCCAGGGTTTAGCTCCCATCTCGCCTTATCAGCAGCCTCGCATCTGTCTTAGGCAATGCGCAAGAGGCACGCAGAGTCATTGACAGAGGTTACGTGAGACTGGCTTCCGTCCACGTCCTTCAACCTTCTCCTCTTCTACTGCACTGACAATTACATTATGTGCAGGGGGACAACCAAAGAAGCAACTGCATTTTGATATACTGCGGCCCCTTTTCTTTTCTTTTCCCGACCCAGAACTTTCAGGACGCTCCGCGCTCTCCCAATCGTTCAGCCCGTCTGAGGCGCGGCAAGTGAGTTAACTTTGTAGAGTGGAACCTCCTGTGCACCGCATGTATTGTAGCAGATTTATGTGGTCATTTCTCCTGAGGTGTCACTGGGGTCGCATTTGGCCTTGTGTAGAAAATCAATAACAAAAATGATCAGGAGTCAACCATCTGTAATGTCTGTGATGTTGAAATCTATAGGAGCATATGAGGATGAGTCGATTCCTTGTTGCCAGACTACAGGCTCATTAACTACAAAGCAGAAAACAATTCATGGATCAACCAAAGCTGATGGATTGCGTTGTCTGGAGAGGGAGGGAGAGGGAGCGGGAAGTGGGGATGTGCTTTATGACAGTGGTACTGTAACTGCGTCCGCTGGCCTTGACGATGGTTTTGGGTTGATACAAGTAGTTTATGATGTTGATATACGATGTCAACAATGACGATGATGATTCATAACTAGCGATGCAGCTGTTGTTCATCATTTTGCAAATGGAGACAGTGCCTTTATATCCTTTTAGTCCCTCTCAAATTTTGAATAGGTCATTGATCAATAGATTCCATCAAGAAAAATGTGAGGCGTGACGGGGATGATGAGGTTAAATGGACAAACATGTTGACATTGGAGTTTCTGTGCGGAACATTAAGTTCCATTGATTTTACCTTGATTACCCACAGACTTTGCAGTGTGCATACAAACACAGTCGCAACAATGTTCCTACAAATGAACTCTGAAAAGGTGAATGAGGGATGGGGAGGCAGAATTCTCTTGTTTTTACTTAACCTTGGCTCTGGCACATTCTCATTACCAGAAAGGCAGTAGCTCTCCATAATGATTCAGCCTATCGTCCCTTCATGTCTCTCTCATAGGCATGCAAAATGAAATGGAGGGGGAAGGGAGTACCCCATTAGTGCTCTCTCATTGCCCTTGCCCTGGCCACAACCAAAGACATGCAATGCTGGGGGATTAAGCCCACAAGGAAAGGAAATAGGCTGGTCACCGCAACTAGGGTTTGACCGATATGCGGTTCGAAGGCCAATACTGGTACCAATACTTTTGGGTTGAAGCTGCCAATAGCAGATTTTGTTATGCTTGCTCATGCCAAAACGCCTCTGAAACAGCATTTAAACCATCATGGGACACTCAAACTCTCCATTGAACCCCAGTATAACAATAATGAGGATACTAAACCTGCAATACTAACAATATGTATTCATACATACTTCAATCCAAATCAGTTCATGTTAAGGGCTTCCCATAGACAACCAGTGTATACTATAAATATGCAATCATGCAAACTGCATCATACCCATTACATTGGAGCTGGACCACACTGGCTGGGCAATATCTGATTTTTAATAAAATATTTCATATTTCAGCTAAATGATATGTCTAAACCTAGCTGCAGCAGTCACAGTTGTAGGCATATTTATAGTATCATAGGAGTGTTACGATGCCGGCGTCCCTTGGCAGGGTTCAGGTCCTGAAACAGTTGGTGGCTCCAGATGCTGTGGCCACATAAGAACATTATCTAGTGCTCCACGTGGCAGGCAGCCTCTAGAGACCCAGACAACACTCAGCTTAAACAGGCCTGACGGGCTGATGATGCCACACTGTAATGTGCAAAGGCATCAACATCGTAACGCCTCCTTCCCTCGTGAGTTTTTTAAGTTCACAGAGCGGATCCCAGTGGTTTCTGCTGATTCAGTAGCAGCCACAGTCATTAGCTGGACTCATGGAATATGGTTCCCTGAAGTAGCGAGACCTAGTGGTTGCGTGTGCAAATCATTAGCTCATGGAGATCTGTGAAAATCCAAGCAAGACCTTGTGGTGACCTGCGCACATTATGATGCAGATGCTGTCATATATACAAGTGGCACTAGACTTTTACAGTGACATTCAAATGTCTTTTTAAAAGGCACAGCCTGAAAAGCTGCTACCACAAAACCTGGCTGGGATACTGTATCAGAATAACCACTCATCTCGTAGTTACCTCTGTTCGATATCGCTGCTGTCAGATGAAAACCTTGCATCATCAAAAGTCAACTCTTTGAGGAATTTTGGAAATCAGCCTTATTTTCAAATTGACCATAATGCATTGTTGAAAATGTATCACAGGTTTTGAATGGGTTTCATGGGCACCATAGTTATGAAACATGCAAGAACATAAGAGCAGAAGGAGGCTGCAACAAATTGGTCAGTTATTAGAAGTTAGTTATGAATGACCTGCACATTTCTTGAATTTCACCTTTCAACCACATCCAACCTAGCCTGGCAAACTAGAGCATCCTCACAGCGAGGTCTAGCGAAGACTGCCTTGATCTGTCATTTTGATAAGTAATGCAACAAATGCAAACAGTGGAAGTAGTTGTCCAGTTCACTCATCAGGGGGAGTAACAGAGAAGAGTAATATTATCAAGTGTGTGATTGCTTGATTAAAAAAGGGGGCGTTACACTCCGAACAGATCAAATTCTTCATTACTTACTGGCTACATCAAAGTAGCTTCCAAGACTCTTTGGTAAAACAGTCTGGTTAGAGACTGGAGTATCTACTCCTGTAGTGTACAATAAACTTTACTGTGTTCTTTTCACATTATGCTTGTATATCAATATCACTCTCAAGGGTACTTAACACGCATAAACCAACACAACTACTGTATACTGTTAATAAAAGGCCAATATCGGCCCCATATATAGGTCCAACCCTGATTGCTATCAGATATCAGTCAGTCTGCTTCTGGTATGATAGATATGTTGTAGTTTGATTGATTACATATTTATTGTACAATTAATCAATACTACACTGGTTGTTTATGGGAAGCCCTTAACCTGAACCGAATATCTTCTTTATTATTATCATCCAAGGTTTCAATAGAGTTTTAGTGTCCCATGATGGTGATGGTCTAAATGGTGTTTCAGAGGCTTTTTAAAAAAAACTTTAGTGTGAAAATTTACTGTGAAACAACAAATAAGCAGAAACAACTATTGAAATTAAACTTGTGAAATTCAATTAAATTGCTAGTTTACTAACCTCTGGTTTAGAAAAGTACATGGTTCTCCTGTGTATATAATTTTCAGTCAAAGTGTTTTCCTCTGCCTTTTCTGTTGAACCCTCTATTGTTCTTATTCTCATCCACACTTTCACCCTCCCATCCCCTGCTCTTCTCTCCACACCTCCCCAACCGATAGCATCCCAAGCCCTATTCTCAAAGTGACTCTTTGCATCTGGGAAAATTTATGGAGTGTGAGGCAATTTATTCAAAGCGTGGATGTCCCGCGAATGCAGTTATTGAGCTGCTCTATGGGTGAACGCAAGGCTCAGGAGGACTGTGCCAGCCGGTCAAAGTGTGTGTGTGTGTGTGTTGGGGGGGGGGTGTATGTGCATGGTACGAAACATGCACTAGGCTAAAATGTCGGCTGTCTATCACAGATAAAAAGGACGAGAATGCATGCATTCCGCATCACAGATAAGTGACATGACATGAACATGAAATCAATTGCGTTTCAAAACAGTCTTGATTCACTGCCTTTTGGGTTCATTGATGAAACTGAGGCTTAATTATTGGCATGCCGCTTCAGTGCAGTATACTCATCGAGTCACAAGGTCACTAAGTTTACTCCACCACGGCCAAACAAACGGAATTGAGGTGGATTTGGACTCATATATTTATCATATCAGGGAGATGTACAGTATGTTTTATAAAAGTGGAGAATGTAAATTTGTTATGACAAAAGAGCTGAGACAGGTGAGGTGAGGAGAAACTGAATTGTAAAACATTTAGCTGGATGCACTTTAAACCACATTCTTCTCCAATAAAGTGTCACACAAGCATTATTATCTACTATCACTGCTAACAAAACAGGAAGAGATATAGTCATCATAATAATCATTGTCATCATCGTCATGGACAGCTGTCACCTAGAGGTCAGAGAAGCAGGCGCGTGACTGAAAAAAACTATCATAGCAGAAATGAAAACCAGTATGTGCAATGGATTCGCCCTGAGCCGAGGAATCCGAGGGAAAAAAGGGATTCTAGGCCTTATGGTTTAGGAGTTTAGCAACATAAAGTTGCTTGTTATAGCGCCACCATCTTGTGTCACCACCACCATTACCATTACTATTCCCGCTTGCATTGCATCTCATTTCCCTGCTGTCCTGGCACCCCACATCCTCACATGTGGTCCGCTGTCCTGCAAAGTCCTTTTCTGAGAGAGCGGCTCAGAGACAGGCCCCCGCGGGACCATGACCTTTCTCCAGGCCTTGGATAATGGATGATGGAAATCAGGCTCCATCATGGCCACCAATCTGCTCAAGTGAGGGCTCCTGGCCCTGTGTACTGACTGGTCCAATAGCCTGGCGTTAGCTCAGCGCCAGCACACACACTGATGGGTCCTCACTAACCCTTGGCCCAGATGTCAGGGCATCTGTCCACAAATATAAAGTAATGTTGATGCCTTTTGGGCCCAGGGGGGCCTGCTGAATGCCCACAGACTGGAGCCACAAGGGGCTGGCCCCCAGCTCGTCTCTGGCTTCTACCAGCTTATGGATCAGGCCACTACAGGCTGAAAAATCTTTTCATTCACTCACTCTGGACTTTACTTGATCTGACGCAAGAAAATTTTCATCAGTCCTCCCAAAGGCTGACTTGCAGCATCAGAACCTCGCAAAGCTAGACTTTGACTATTAGTTAATGTTTTTTATTCTGAATCTCTTATTATGAATCTGGTGATTTCAGAGGTTTTGGTCAGTAAAGACACACAGGTTTCTACAGGTATTCTATGTGTGCTGTGCCACCTTTCCTCAATCACATGGGACAAAACCTGGCTGACATTCAGATCTCAACATGCCTAAAGCTTATTAATGCCCTCCAAAGCCTGGTAATGCCCAATAATGCCTGATGCCCTTCTGGCTGTGGCCAACCTCTGCCACTCAACCCAATGAAAGAACTCATCAGTATTGGCCCCGGGTGACTGGACGCAAAAAAAAACGAACAACACTATTACAAAATGTTATCGAATGGAAATTTGGCATTACTTGTCATGCTCTCAGAAAACAATGTAGCAGAAACAGTTTTGGAAATAATAATTGTATAATAACGTGAATCTAAAAATAGAGTCTAAATATACTGATCTCTTTTTTTTCCTCCGGTGAACAATTCTGCATACCAGATGAACAGAATTGTTCAGATGTTTGCTAGGTGTCAACATGGTTGGTTGAAATCCATTTCAATCTCCCTTCATATCTTACACCCCCGTTAGCCGACTGTACTATACCTCCTGACCTCATGTCAACTCCTGCCCTTATACCCTTCTACCCCAACTCCCCCCTGTCCTCCCTAGGGCTCTGTATAATTAAAACTGCTGCATAGCCTGATGAAATGGATCCATTCCATCCATCAATACTATATTGACATGTCTGCTGTAATACCGCACACAGACATTTAACTCTTTATTCCTTCACTTGTCTGTCAGTCGCACAGAAAGATAAATTCCATCGTAAAGAATAAGAACATGCGGGGAATGTAAAATATCCAATGGGAGTTTTTCACATGGGACATATACTGTAAATTGCTTTTTCCTCCCCGCCACATGAAGATATTCCTCTTTGAGATGGCACCATAAATCTTGTCAAATGGGAATCTCATGTTGTATCTCAAGTATCTCTGGTAGTTAAAGAATGCTTAAGGAATTGAATTTCATAACTGTATTCCTGAGTGACGTTTGATTGGTATCTATGTTTATTTCTTCCAGACTATGGATAGGTCTTAGCATAATTGTATATGGATGAAATTCTTCTCTACTGTGGGGGCAAAATAACAGAAACACCTGGCAATATATTAGATACCTAAAATGGAGTTGATCCACCTTTTGCCTCAATGCTGCTTGTTCTGCTGTCATCATGCATCCTGAACTGTATCTAGTGGGATAATAAACCTTTCCTCGAGAAGGAAAGCCTCCAGTTCTTTTAGGGATGGAGGTGGAAATCTACTTCCCATAAAGGTTCATTGAGGAAGAGTGAAAGACTACTCATCAGACCATATTACTTTTTCCACGGCTCAGGGCTCCAGGTTTTGTGCTTCTTACACCAGGTTATGCTTCTTTGTGCTTTGGCCTTGGATACAAGTGGTTTCTGAATGATGAATGATTCACTTCTGTGGTAATCTTTGAGGCCATAGCATCGACTTGTGAACACTGCTCCTCTTTGCCCTTATAGTTTTTCTGTTTGCCATCATTTTTCAGACTGTTCCCCTTGCCGCATTGAATAATTTTGCATTTTTTTTATGCTCCTGCAATTCAGGCTCTTACTGTTTAACCTCTTTGAAATTCTGTCAGTTGCGTCATGTTACTTTGACAACTCTCATATTGTCAGACCTCTTTTAAAGCTGGCACATACTGCTGATTGGTATTCAACTTCATATAACTCTTCTGTGTAGCTGCCTTTGTAATTGGGGATTTAGTTACTTCAAAGTCCTTTTTCATGTGGTGTTTCTGTTATTCTGTCCACCCCCCTGTAGCTCTCTGTTGCCATCCACAGACCCGTCATCCTTGTAGTGGAAGGGGAGTTCAAGGATTCATCAAACACACACAGCAGGGCTTGGTCTCAGTAGAAGCCTGCTCACTTGGTCGGCTTGGGTCCACACATCATGGCTGAGCTAATGAGAATGGGCTCCACAGGTCAGCAACTCTGTGCGTGTGTGTGTGTGTGTGTGTGTGTGTGTAGTCTGGCTCGCCGCCAGTTGCAACCGAACCACCTGGATGGTTTGATTAAACACATCAGTAACACACTGTCTGTGGGTTCATCAGACCCATCCATTGAAGGGTCTGGGTCTGGGGGGTAACTTTCATGACCAAACTCACGAGGAAGTAGAGAGCAAACCGAGTGAGAATACTCAAAGCACCAGTAGAGAGGCTGATGGACTACGGTGTAATAGGCTGAGAGAGGGTTCAATCTCTTGGGAATTGAGAGCTTGTCCTCAGCAAAATCAATTCTATGGTATTTGCAATAGGCTTGGAGAAGTCCCCTGCAGCGTTTTGTCATTCCTAGTGTGCATTTTCGTTAGTCTGTTTGAAAGAAAAGACAAGAAATCATCCAGTTGTAATGTGGTGCTGTGTGGTGGCAGCAGTGAAAGCGAATTGCTATTCATTTATGCCTGAGGCTTTTTATTTTTTTTCTGACTACAGTTGCACATCAGGGCTTCAGAAGTACCTCTGGCGTAATCACATTTTTTTTTTTTGCTATGCAAGGTGGAGAGCACAGTGAAATATGTATCGCTGTGCTAAGGGAATCTAGAGTGAAATTCTATTCATAAAATATTCCCTGAGGTTAGATATAATCTTGTCCAGTATTTATGTGGTAATATTGGGAAGTGAACTCTAGCATGGCTCGCCTTTGTATGCCTACCTCTTGTGAATTCCAACATTTCAAGGAGGAGCAAGAGGGGCAAGAATTTGTCACGTTACAAAGCATGCGGATCACAGAATTAGTCATTAATTATTGTGTGAAATGAAAAAAGATTGGTCTGGCCAATGAGCATGGTGAAAGAGTTCATATATTCATCTACAAAGGATCATTTTAGGGTACTAGAAATTAGTTTATTCAGCTGAGAGGCAGTTCTCACACTTATTAAGTGCTTGGGGGCATTAATCTGTCTTTGTCCAATTAGCTATCACGTTTCAATGATATTTGGCCTTGCGGAAAAGCGCTCATCACTCTGATATCAGCGCAGGGCTCTGAGTGGCAATTGCTGCCGCTAAGATGGAGCTACACAGAACATTTAAACTAGAAAGACCTTCAGATATAACAGGGAAACTGAGCTGCTTCCTTTCTCTTTTTTTGAACAATTCATGTGTGTGTGTGTGAATTGGATGAACGAGGTTAATATATAATATAAAACCTTGGCTGGATATTAGACAGTGTAGCCATTGTAGCATAATAGTACCCATAGTACTGGCATGACCATGTTGTTGACAGCATTGCTAACAAACCTTAGTTATCGCTAAGCTTGCTAGCCATCACATAATTATGCTATGCTGTGTTGCACACAGATGCAGTAGTAAAAGCAATAAAGAGGCTCAGGTTAGTTTTTACAGCATACCTGCTGTTAGGAAACATGGAAGGAAAGTAACCGAGGAGTCATCTGTGGCTAGCATGGTGTTGTGGCAAACTTTGTTTCCCCTATAAAAAAAAAACAGCTTGTTTCCCCTGGATATTTCACACCATGGGGGGAAATTATTTCAATTGTTTTCCTGTTGCTGGCTTTTCACACAGTAAAACAACGTTTTATGGGATTACAAAGAATGAAAGTAGCCCTCTGTTACCTAGTTGCCTCATGGTGAACAGAGATCACGCTTGTTTGTGATCTTATTACCACAAACCAAGTCAAATCGAGATTAAAGGTGCAATATTTCGAGAATGATCTGATAATAGGCCTTTTACGAGAATAAAGTCATGATGTTAAGAAAATAAAGTCATAATATTAGGAGAATAAAGTCCTAAAATTATGAATTATTTTTATCATCATGATATGATGAGAAAAGTATGGAGTAGCCTAATGCAAGCCTAATGCCTAATTCTTTGTTTTTAACAAAGAATGGACAGCAAAAATGTCTCTAGCAAGATCTGGAGAGCGGGGCCGGCAGCGGCGGCCGACCTGTCCCGGAGGATGGTGTAGACTTGGACAAGCTGGTTTGCGTCCTGGAAGGCTGGCAGATTTGGTGCTCCGCGGCTGACCTGCCGGGATAGACGGAAGGTGCGCCAGCTGGCCGAGACGACGCGGGGAAGCAACAGTCGAGACCAGGTCGTTTTAGTTTGCTAATAAAGCAGCCTCTACCCCCGGGGCCACAACAGACAGAGACAAAGGCAGGAGTAGAGAGTTCACAAGTTGGCAGCCTGCTTTATTTACATTACAGAAGCATAATAGCTGCCAGTCTTCCAGGACGCAAATCAGCGCCACCCCCACCCCTCTGGATATATCGTTGAATTTGGTTGTCGTTTCTATTCTAATGATAAAGTTTTACAGCATGGCGCTTCATTACCTTTGTACATGAGGTTATTAGATTGCTGTGGATGCCGACATCAGCTGTAATGCAAAAGCGATTCCCTTACTAAAAGAAATAATGACTTTTATGACTGGTAGGCTATGCAACTCTATGTGGCCGCACTGTTGCTGTTGTTGCTGCTGGAGAGTTTGCCAAAATCAAACAAGGTGTTTTTGGATTTCATATGACGAAAATGAATTTCGTTGCACAAAATGGATTTCGTGGGGTTACATTTGGCACCCCATACATTTCCCCCATGATCATTTTGTTGTGCACTGGCAAAACAACACACACTGAGGACAAATCAAGGAGACACCGCCACCGATAGTGTCGGACCAATTAAACCAGTCTTTTCTTCATACCTCCTCTCTGAATTCGCTAAATTAGTCATAAGTACTTACCAAATCTTCGTTGGATGACCTCAGCTGCAGTGCTACCAAAGTCATGCTACTATCATACATGTCAAAAATATGATGGCGCTTTTGTACTTTGGGGTTTTGCGAATACTATGGATTTTAAGGCAAGATATTGTATGCCACTGGTGGAAAAAAAAGTAATCGCAAAAGTAATCATCTTTAATAGTTCCCATTTTCCAGCGTGGTACCAAGAGCTCCAGAGAGCACCAAATAAGCCTAGGGTTTTTAATGGCACTAATTTTTCCAGCAGCATGCAGTCCGGTACCACTACAGGGTGGTACGAGTGTGTGTGTGTGTGTGTGTGTGTGTGTGTGTGTGTGTGTGTGTGTCCACCACGTGTACAAGTGGCTATTTTGGACACAGCCAGTTGCTGGTGATATTTTATTTGCATGTGTAGAGTCATTTATCATTTACACTGCAATCAGCCAGCCCCCACATCAATTCTGCTGCTCTTGGGGTGGAGTGAGGAATACATAAACGCCTCATCGTTGCACCGTGATATCCTGGTTTGTCTCTCAGCCAACCTGAAAAACACACATCAGCGCCTCAGGAAAGGGGCAGCAGAGACTGAATAAGTTAGAGGCCGATAGGCATTACTGCAGTCGGGGCCGTGGTATAGTCGTCTGTGTTCATTCAGAGTAAATCAAGGTGGTTAGGCGCCTTAAAATGTCTAGTGTGTGAGCTGGAATCAAGTGCTGTCGCAGGTAATACTGCAAACACAATAGGCTGGATGATTGTGGTGATGGGGGAGTTCAGGGCTTCTCCGTTTGAATCTGTGACTAAATACCTTTGTGTTCCCTACTACCTTATGATTCTCGAAGCATAGGAAATGAGTTTGGCTCACCGCCCCACTCAGGGGTTGGCATAAACAATTTATCTCATGATAACAATGACAAAGTGAAGAGAGTTTAGATAAGCTGAAAGATTCATGCATTTCATCTGCCCCCCCCCCCTTATCTTGGTGTTGAAAGTGTATTTGCCAGCAAATCAAGCTCCCTATAACAAATGATTGAATGTGTGTACAACAGAGCACATGCCATGTAGGGTTACAGCAGATATTCACATTCATCATGAATGTATACTCTTGACAGTATCTGTTTCATCTGTTTTTTGGAGTTTAAAGGACAGAGGAGATGATTCCAAAAGGCCCTTGACATGGCCTTGTTCTTTATTAAAGGGTAGTGTAACAATGGAAACACAGATGACACTTTCATCTTTTTTCCCTTTTTAAAATCCCATCAAATTACATTAGTGACCACTGGAGCAGAACGCCTCAGACAGACAGCTCACCGGAGCTCCTGGACTTATAAAAGTCGTGGAAGACATTTCCATGGTTTATTCACAAAATTATTCTCATATTAATTCCCCTCTAAATTGAAATGGAAGGTACCGAAATGGTTTCAAAAGAAAGAATAAAATATCTTAACTGGTAATCAGAGTGAGAAGCTACAGTATATTGTCTCCCAGAACTCTTTCTCACATAGCATATTTAAAAATCTTTTAAATAACAATCAACAGGTTAAATTTGAATGTATTAAATACTATTCAACATTGCCTTTTCTTTAATTAGCGTATTAAGTTTGGCTTACAAAGTCCCAGCAGGAATTTGCTTGTCAGTGTCCTCTCCTTTACATTGCGCTGCCAAAGATATTATTGCACTGATAATTGAGAGGAAACGCTCTCAAGTCCACTATTGGTATTGAGTTAAATTTTTGCTTTAACCAAAGGCTGAGGGGAGCATCCTCAGGTGTCTCCCTCCTCAGAGGAGTTCAGTCTGACAGCCTGTTGGAGACGGGGGGGGGGGCTCAAACCTCAGACTCCAGACTAGATACCCTGCCCCAGGGCTTTGGCACATAGGGACTGTTGACTCTGCGCGCCACCAAAACCTGCCTCCGCTCTCTGCTCCCAGACCCTGGGTCTTCCCGCTTCCCTGCACCATTGTAGGGCCCGAACATGCTGTTCTGATAAACCACCTGCCTGTCACCCATACGAGGCATCAGTGCCGCGTTATCTGGGCAGTGGCTGGTACAGGGGAACAAGTGACACATGTCCTTGGAACTGTTGTAGAACTGGGCTGGCCCCTGGGCTAGCGGCCCCACATACACCGGTAAGTCTGTGTAAGAGTTCAGGTAGGTGGAGTAGTGTCTGTGCACCACTGTGGAGGAGGAGCGGCGCAAGGCGGCGGCGTTCTGGAGGATGGCCTCCCTGTATGAGGGCAGCCGGGTGGACTCGGAGTACTTGAGCTTTTGCTTGTAGGGGTAGGAACCCATGTGGGCCGGGTCCAAGTAGGCAGGCTCAGCAGCCAGGGGGTAGCAGGATAGATCGTTTCCCAGGCTGCCATAGAGCTTGTGGGGCTTTGGATTGGCCACCACCACTCGTGGGAACAGGTCAGGCATGTCTATGCGGGTGGAGGGAGTTGTGGATGTGGAGGGCCTCGTCTCATCAACCTGCCGGATCCTATCGTTGCCCCACGTGGCTTTCAGAAACGAGGCGCGACGGTTAAGTTTGTCTTTCCCCAGGAGTGGTATGTCCTCCATCTCAGGCTCCAGGTAGGGCTTCATACAAGAGTTGCAGCTGGTGCTGCCGCTAGGGTAGTGGCTGGCAGCACAGGCCATGGTTGCAGCAGCAGGGGCATGGTTGTTTAGGAGGTGGTTGGCCCTCAGCTCAGCAAGACAGGCTGTAGGTTCATCATAGTCATTTCTCACCCTGGGGTCTACAGCATCAATCACATAGCTATGTGACCTCCTTTTCCGGCTCACACAATCAGGGGGATAGCTGAACTTTCTTCTTAGTGGGCCTTTGTGCTCCACATAGATATCGGGCACCTGGAACTCCCTGTAAGGAACAAAAGAAGAAGTGGGGTGCCTGGCCTGGTTCTCCACATACAGCCTGCTGCTGTGGTGGGGGTTAGAGGCGCTGGGGGTCGTGGGGTCCCTCAAGGCAATGTGGGGGCTGCTGAGGCTGGAGATGGGCAGAGTCCTCTCTAAGACGTGTTGACTGCCACGGGCGGGCAGGGTATAGCGGAGCG